>JAENHJ010000225.1:40000-42500 GCA_025330945.1 Mucuna pruriens
TTAGCCAGATTTTTAGCCGCGGTGCCAAAACGTGGTCAGAATTTCAGCCACGGTGCCAAAAACGTGATCAGAAAACTTAGCCAGATTTTTAGCCGCGGTGCCAAAACGTGGTCAGATTTTCAGCCACGGTGCCAAAAACGTGGTCAGAAACTTAGCCAGATTTTGAGCCACGGTGCCAAAAACGTGATCAGAAAACTTAGCCAGATTTTGAGCCGCGGTGCCAAAACGTGGTCAGAATTTCAGCCACGGTGCCAAAAACGTGATCAGAAAACTTAGCCAGATTTTTAGCCGCAGTAAAGCAAAACGTGGTCAGATTTTCAGCCACGGTGCCAAAAACGTGATCAGAAAACTTAGCCAGATTTTGAGCCACGGTGCCAAAACGTGGTCAGATTTTCAGCCACGGTGCCAAAACGTGGTCAGAATTTCAGCCACGGTGCCAAAAACGTGATCAGAAAACTTAGCCAGATTTTTAGCCGCGGTGCCAAAACGTGGTCAGATTTTCAGCCACGGTGCCAAAAACGTGGTCAGAAACTTAGCCAGATTTTGAGCCACGGTGCCAAAACGTGGTCAGATTTTCAGCCACGGTGCCAAAAACGTGATCAGAAAACTTAGCCAGATTTTGAGCCACGGTGCCAAAACGTGGTCAGATTTTCAGCCACGGTGCCAAAAACGTGGTCAGAAACTTAGCCAGATTTTGAGCCACGGTGCCAAAACGTGGTCAGATTTTCAGCCACGGTGCCAAAAACGTGGTCAGAAACTTAGCCAGATTTTGAGCCACGGTGCCAAAACGTGGTCAGATTTCAGCCACGGTGCCAAAAACGTGATCAGAAAACTTAGCCAGATTTTTAGCCGCGGTGCCAAAACGTGGTCAGATTTTCAGCCACGGTGCCAAAAACGTGATCAGAAAACTTAGCCAGATTTTGAGCCGCGGTGCCAAAACGTGGTCAGAATTTCAGCCACGGTGCCAAAAACGTGATCAGAAAACTTAGCCAGATTTTTAGCCGCGGTGCCAAAACGTGGTCAGAATTTGAGCCACGATGCCAAAAACGTGATCAGAAAACTTAGCCAGATTTTGAGCCACGGTGCCAAAACGTGGTCAGATTTTCAGCCACGGTGCCAAAAACGTGGTCAGAAACTTAGCCAGATTTTGAGCCGCGGTGCCAAAACGTGGTCAGAATTTCAGCCACGGTGCCAAAAACGTGATCAGAAAACTTAGCCAGATTTTGAGCCACGGTGCCAAAACGTGGTCAGAATTTCAGCCACGGTGCCAAAAACGTGATCAGAAAACTTAGCCAGATTTTGAGCCGCGGTGCCAAAACGTGGTCAGAATTTCAGCCACGGTGCCAAAAACGTGATCAGAAAACTTAGCCAGATTTTGAGCCGCGGTGCCAAAACGTGGTCAGAATTTCAGCCACGGTGCCAAAAACGTGATCAGAAAACTTAGCCAGATTTTGAGCCACGGTGCCAAAACGTGGTCAGAATTTCAGCCACGGTGCCAAAAACGTGATCAGAAAACTTAGCCAGATTTTGAGCCACGGTGCCAAAACGTGGTCAGAATTTCAGCCACGGTGCCAAAAACGTGATCAGAAAACTTAGCCAGATTTTTAGCCGCGGTGCCAAAACGTGGTCAGATTTTCAGCCACGGTGCCAAAAACGTGGTCAGAAACTTAGCCAGATTTTGAGCCACGGTGCCAAAAAACTTAATTTTTTGGCCAAAAACGTGGTCGAACTTAGCCAGATTTTGAGCCACTGGTGCCAAAAAACTTAGCCACGGGGCCAAAAACGTGGTCGAAAACTTGGCGTTGGTGCCAAAACTTAGCCATTGGCCGTAAAACTTAGCACTCTTCGTGTCAAAATACTTTCCTTAGACCCCCAATGACATTGGGAAGGCTTGGTGACGAACGCACTTCATCCTCCATTTTTCCGGATTTTTTGCTTTTGCCAGTTTTGGTTAAAAAATCATTAAAAATCAATCCCTTATCCAATGGCTTTCGTATTTGGTGGACACATTGGTTATATTATTGTGCGAGTTCCTGCAAAAAAAAACTACGCCAAAATTCGATCTCTAGGTACCCTTTTCCATTTTTCCCGATTTTATGTATTTTAGCCACTTTAAAATTTTTTTTTAAAATTATTCCCTCGTCAAAAAAATTCTGTAACTTGGTGGACGAAGAGATATGATTATTCTAGGCAATCCTGCAAAAAATCTCACCAAAATTCGACCTCTAGGTCCGATTTTGGACTTATGTCTGCTCAAAAAAAAGGTATCTACTTGTACAATTTTGGTTTTTGCATATTATCCTATTATAGGGGGGGGCTGCTCCTCGCTCAAACCACGCCCACAGTGGTTGGTGGGACTTCCATGGGACTTCCTCCCACGCTCACACAAGCCTTCCCATGCTTGTTGTGGGTTATTTTCCCATGGTTTTGGGTGATTAATTCGTTGATCATCCACGCCGAATCTTGGCCGAACTCGGCCGATTTTTGGTGCGTCCCTCAG
>JAENHJ010000226.1:0-297500 GCA_025330945.1 Mucuna pruriens
CAAGAAAAGACTCAATATAAAAGTAGTATTGCAAAGTGTTTCTCTCAATTCTCGGCGATCTCTCAACGAATCTCACCCTCTCTACAGATACAACCTCTTCTCTCAAAGAGTAATACAAAAAGACACCTAACTCTCAGTCGGCTTCTTCACTGGCGCATTAAGCTTTCAATCTAACCCTCTTCTCCTCTTATAAAGAGACCTCAATGGCATGGAAAGATCGGCGTTCACATAATGTTTGAGCCCAAAATAACCCAACATTGCTCATCCCCAAACATCTCTGACTCAAGCGAACACACTATTGCTTAAGTGACCTCAACACCTATAAAGTTTTCATGATTTGAGCGAAAATCCTTCTCTTCTATAACTTTGGTTTCAAACTATCGCATCGAGAACAATTCTATACGATCCAGCACCTATGTAAATCTTTGAAAATCAAACATATATTACTAATCTCGAGTACCATCGAAGTATCCGGAGAGATACTCCCACCAGAAATAACAAAACACAAGGATAGAAATAACTACTAATAACTAGACAAGCTTAATAATCCACACTAGTTGTCAATATGAATCTGACTTGAAAATAATTGTTTCAAAGCAGAAGATATATGGATTTATACCCAAAATAATCTAATTATTTAAGTAGATGCACCACCTTAATACCGTGATTCTCTATAGGATGGTGTCGTTTACACACAGTGTTCCCTTAAAAATATAAATAAAATAAAGGTCTACTAAAGAAAGGGTCAAAATATGAGTCTATAGGGATGCTGTCGTTTTACTAAAATAACTTAATAACACTCTAGTTGGAATTTTAAGGAAAAGTTCTGTGGAATAAAAATAACAAGTCCATTGTTCTAATTAATTATTACAATGTGTTATAGAAACTTCGAATAATTATAAAATGAGAATTTAATAGTAGCTCTTCTGTTGCATATTAGAATGATATAATCTTTTGGTTTGGCACTTTTGACAAATCTTAAAACCTCAACCATTTGGTGTTGCTAAGCGTATGTTTAAATCTATGTTATAAATTCGGGCAATGATTGTTCATTTATATGTTTTATTATAGTTCGAATAAATATTAAGAATTTGTTGTGTCTGTATGTTTGAAGAACTTGTACATAACTTTATTTGGGATAACAAAGAAATAGTTAGTATATTTAAAATAGAGATTAAACATATTTTAGTTTCTATATATGAATTGGATAATGGTCTTTTTGAGTCTTAAAAATAAATTCCTCTTTAGTCTGTTATTTATAGAAATATGTTATATATATAATCCTTATTATTTATATAAATAAATTATTAAAGAAGACAACTTTTTAAAGAACAAATATAATATCTAATCCACTTTAGTATGAATTTATTTTAAAGAATTAAAAATATTATTTGATTCATAGAGACTAAAGATATATTTCTTTTTAAAATAACTATCATCAATTCATAATATTTTTATGCAAAATCTGATTGATATATATGATTCTGAAAATGAAATTGAATCGGAGTTAGATTTTATTCTGATAAAGAAAACTATAAACTTATTAAAGGAACGCCGCGCCACTTTCATGTTGACATAAGATCATGTCTCCATTTTACTTAATTTTATACTGCAATAAATTGAACATCAAGTTTGACAAAGAAACGCAAACCACTTAAAATATCATTTAGAATAATTTATTTCTTAACAAAGAGTAAAATACTTCTTTTCATTCTTATGTCACATATTCAAGTTTCTCATTTTTAGAATAGATAAATGTGCATTTTTATAAATATTTTGAGTTGAAAAGTTTTTCCTGTCTTGAATAGAATACTATTTTTCCTCCTAATTTTCAAATATATACTCCTCTATTATGGAGAAAATAGGATACAGAAGAAAATGAATAATTATATATAAAGTAAAAATGATAGTTATAAAACCCAGATAATTAATAAGCACTGCCATGTAATTCCCTATGACCACAACGGATGTGCACAGATCAATTTTATAAAAGATAAGTAGAATTTAAATTAATATAAAATAATTATATTGAATGTCGTAGGTTTTGAAGATAAAATAATATTTCAATTCATATCTTTATTTTTAGTTAGTGGGACATTTCAGTATAAGATAGCTATTAATTTTAGCTATCATTTAAATTAATAGTTAAGTCTTACCACTCAATTAGAATATATCTAAATTTAGTTATATTCATTTATATTTATTATTATAAATTAACTAAAAATAATTACAAATTTTAAAATTTAATATATATTAATTAAGATTATTTTCTTAACTAATTTGTTACTTATTTCATGTTATCATCATTATAGTAATTTTGTAATTAATTATTTTACGAGAAATTAGTTACAAATAACCATTGATGACTTATAACTAATTATTTTGCAACAAATTTTAAAATTTTCAATAGTGTTTTAAGCTTTTATTTGACTATATTTATAATTAAATGAATAAGTTAAAATTTCTCAAAAAGAAAATGACATAAACTCAAATTGATTGATTACTATCTGGCTATCCAGTTGTTTTCATCAGTGATGGATTGGTTTTCTACTCAGCCAGTATAAGTTAGATAAATCAAACATCAATTCTACTCAATTTTCTGGTAAACTAATCTGCCAAATCTATTATATATATATTTTGTCTAAAACCAAGTATATATCCTCGATGAATCTATTTAACTTGATAATTACTGTGGGCAGCAAAGCTTTTTCTAAAATCTATTATATTTTCAATCGATGTCGATTGGACCTGTTTTTAGATAAGGAGTTAAGAGGTGGTTTAATTTGAAAAATATTTGTATTTTTACTTTTAATTATAAAAATATTTGTCCTCTACCAAGAAATCAGTAATATTTGTTTTCTATTGTGTGTATCACTTCCTTTAACCTATTGTTAGCCTCCTCATTTAGTGGACTATAAAAAGACGCTCCAACACCAAACTTTCATGTTACTTTATACGTTTTCAGATTAACTAGAGTACCCTTTATATATATATGATATATATATATATATATATTATTATATATATATATATATACTCATTTACATAGACAATGTACATTATTAATCTTTAAATACTTTTAAAAGTTATAATACATATTTACGAAAATTATTATAAAATAATAATAATAAATATGAAAACATTACCATAGATTCCATTATTATACTATCATGTTTGTATTTAGCTCAATAATAATTTATTATCATTATAATACATATTTATTGTAAAAATAATGATATAAAACAAAAACTATCATAATTATATCTACAATCATAAAACACATTCAATAAAATTTAATATATTAATTATCATATTGTATAAAATTCAAAATATTTTAAGATTTAATTATTTAATTGATTAATTTTAATCAAAGTATATACTTGTAAATACTCTAATTACTGTAATTGGTATAATTATGCAATTTTATGAATTAAAAATATGAAATAAAAATTTTGGTAAAATTTCATGAGAAAATAATTAATATGGTATTTTCACTATATATATATATATTAATCAATTTTAATAATAAAATATTATATTTAAGAATGACTATTCTAAAATAATTATATTATAACTATTGTACGATTATGTTTGATAATTTAAGAATAAGTTTTGTTTAACTTTAGTTGTACCAATTGTTTTAATTAATATTTTTATTAATTTTATATTTATATAAAATAGTGGGTGAGAACATGAATACATAAATATCCAACAATTAAGAAAATGAGATTAAAATTTACCTTATAAGTATAGAATATAAATAATTTCAAACGTGTATTAAAACAGGCTGTATATAGTATTCTACGTACATCCTACCTGTTATCATCCCCTAACATTTGTATATAAATTGTTATAAAAATCTTTGAACTGTCAAAATATTAACAGTTTGTATTATTAAGCGCTACATTAATATATATTAACGATAAAATTACAAGTGACCACAGTAATAATGATACATGTATTATGGACAAAATTAAAACGATTTAGTCAGTAGTAAATATTTGACATATCATAGCTAAGATCTATGACATTACTTCACCAACAAATGAAATTAGAAAATTGAATCTCAAAATGGCCTCATAGGCCAAATAAAGGAAACTATTATAATTTTATTCTTTAACTAATTTTCATAACAATAATTAAATAGTTTAATTAATCTTTTTATAAACTATTACACTATATATCACACAAAATTTGATGAAAATTAGACACTTGTATATGACTATTTAATAAATTTCTTCATGACGAGATTAGTCAGTTAGGATATATAAGCTATCCCCTACCTGGTTCAAGCTTGAAAGGATAACCTACACTTCTTTGGGTTAGAAAGTAGAAATACAAATAAGAAAGATCTAGAAGTGAAGATCAGTATAATATGTATTATTTAAATAGATAGAAATAAGAAAAATATTTTTTTTACTTTGATGAATAAAAATGTGTAAAATAATAGTAAATTGTATGTAATATATTTATTAATTAAAAATTAAACATGTTTCCATTATTTGTTTTTTTTATATAATTATTTTTATGTTATAAAATATATAATATTTTAAGAGTTCAAATGAGAAGTTATTTCGAATCCATTCCACCTCTATTTTCATAAAGCTACAGGAGTTAAAGACTTTTACTTTGTCCCAAGGCGATGTTCGTCTACCAGTGCAGAGACTTATGTTGGAAAGAAGTCCAACTTATGCCATGTGGAAATCACTTATTCTGATCGCAACTTAAACACTTGTATGAACTCATCTCTTGAAAGAATTTCAAAACATGGTGTAGTTTAAATAATATGTTCAAAATAATTATTGAAGTCAATCAACAGTGTGTTGAATTCAAATGAATGGGATGGAAAATTTTAATAAACAGGTCTTTTGTTCATTTGTCTAGTACAGAGAGGAAAGAGGGAATATGTTTTGTTATTTTTTTATACAGATTATAGTCTTTTTAAGCATGTTTGATAACTAGTATTATGAATAATAAGATTAAAATATTTAATAAAATAATAAAATATTAAATATTTGGTATTCAATGTTCAAGTTCAAAACTAATAATTATAAAAATTGTGCTTTCTTTAATTTGGAAAGGAGAGTATGTGAAAACACCTTGTTTCTCCAGTCCCTTTCAAAATTTTCACTATTAGAACAACAAATGAGAGAAGAGAACTTCTCTCCCATTTCCTAGGAAGTTCAAAAACATTTAAACCACAAAAAATGAGTTATATATATATATATATCAAATAATGCAATTTTGATGGAAGCAAAATGTCATAATACTATTAAAAAAAAAATGGCATAGCAATTTGAGTGTTCATGAATCTGCCAAACAAAGTTCAGAATTTTAACTGGAAGCGGGTGTTAATTTCGAGCAGCAAGTATCCAATGAAAGAAAAAGAACATGGTTTGAATTTTCCAATGAAAAAGTGAGAGGTATATTTTTCTCAATAATGAATAGTAATTTCATTATACATGATCAACACCCGTTTACTTCATTAATAATAATTTCTTGACTTAGATAAAAAAATTGAAAGTATCGAGCGTACACTCTTATTCGTAAGGATGTACTAGCTGGAAAAAAAAGAAAAAAGAAATTAAAAAGTGAGAGAAGATAAGTGATGCGGTGCCAATAAATAGAGAAAGAATATATAATTTTCTACAAACTTTTTAAAAAAATTACATTGTCACTTATTGTCACATCACATCGTTAATTACATAAATTACGTAATTTTTTCTCTTTTCTTTTTTTTTAAGTCAGAAATGTTTAAAAATTATTTTTTATTATAAAAATTAATATATTTATAGTACATAATAATTTATTTAAAAAAAAACAATAATCAATGAGAGATATGATTGTTAAAAACATGGGATGATAGCAAAAACAAAGACAGGATGGTGGTGGGTTAAATATACAAATTGAAGGCGTTGTAATCCAATTGAAGTTACCTATGTAGAGTACATCCATCCCATGAGATGGACCCAAGAGACACAGAATAATAGAGTAGGAGGGGAGTCTGTTCTCAACCCCATCCCCACAACAACATACATAGAAAGAAAGAAACAAACATACCAGCCTGCACCCTCTTCAACTTTTTCGGCCGCAAAACCGTCATCATCACCTTCTTGACCCCATAAGCTCGTCGTGGTGAAGCTGAAGAGCCTTCATCAACAGTCTCTTAGTCTCCCATTATGCTGTATAATCCGCGGGGCAAGGTCAAAAGTCAAAGCAGCAATCGTTCAAACACTCAAGGGAGACCAATCTTCCTCCTCTACAACAGAAGTCGAACGTACAAGAACATCGTCTTGGTTCCTTCAGGCTCCACTACAACTGGTGCTCCTCCAAATCCTCCACGTTATCCCAACCACTGGCTGAGGACTCCGACGGTACCGCCATGACGACGACTCCCCAGCTCGCCGGCTCGAAGACATTGACGTCCTGGCTGAAATGTTCATGCTCAATGCCACGAGTAAGCTCGAAAAGCAAGAGTCCGATAGAAGAACCCATGACATGTTGTTTAGGGCATGTGATCCTATTATACTTATGCTCTTATTAGCCAAAGGAGTGAGGATAGTGGACCGGGCTGAAGAAGAATAGATTCGGATTTGTGCATTGCTTCTGCTCATACTCATGGAAACTTTTATTTTGCCACTGGCTTCGTTAGGGAAACGGAACTGCATCTCTTTCTCTCTGAATTTTTCACTTATTAACTTTTTTAAAAATACTTTTAATTATATATATTACATAAAATTTGACTCATACTGTGGGTACTGGAGCCGGATACGAGAAATTATTATATAATATGAGATTATATGATTCATATTTTTTATAAATTAGAAATATAATTACTGGTTGGTCAAGATCATGTATTCTCATACCCATATAACAATTTTCATAGATGCATGTAATGACGACTATGAAATAATTTATCCGCTTCATAGATGTAGTTATTGACAAAAACCACGTGATCTGGGGGCTGAGGAATTGTACGAGATGGGGATTAATTGTGCAATGCGTCATGGAAACTTGGCTTGTTAATTAGATGAACCACCGTAGTTTCCTGCTCTCTCTCTCTCAGTTCGTTGACAAAACTTACGTGATCTACTTACTAGTAATTTGCATATTAAAAGTTGGTGTACAAAATGAATTTTATATCCCCATGGAAAATGAAATAAACTGCTATTAAATTCTACTTTTAGGATCAGGCTGATCAAGAGTCAATTATATTTATACACGAGGAGGAATCGGTTTACTTTAATATAAACTTATTCACTGTTATATTATTAATATATACAATTTGATTTTTATCACTTAACAATTAAATTATTATTATATTTTATTGGTCAAATCTAATAAAGTTAATTAAGTAACAACTAGGAAGATAATTAAATATATAGTTCTTTTATTTGTATTTCAAAATATATATCACATTAAAAAGTTATTAAAAAATATAAAAATGAGAAGTTCACACAATTTGGTGCAGCTGGAATATTGATAATGGATATATAATATTTTATGTAATTAAAATTTTATAATTTTAATATAAAATTATATTATAATTAAATTTAAATAAATAAATATTTTTAATATATAAATTATATTTAAAATTTGTGATAAATAATTTTAAATTATTGATAATTTTTTAAAAATAAATTAAATTTAATTTAGAGGTAAAGATAAAAGAAGGTTGATGTAAAGCAGGGCTGACGTGGTTAAATGTTTAAATATTATCGCGACTCTAAATCGCGACACGTCGTGTAATTGAAACGAATTGAAAACCCAGTGGAAGGAATCTAAGATTTTATTGAACCGGCCTCTGGCTCAATGTATGCTTCGAGACCGATATAGTCTTTTTCCAACTGTTCAAGAACCTGTCGACTCAAGACTGTCTTGATTCAAAAAATGAGCTCGAAAGCCGGGCTACACGTAACGATCGCTAAATATCTAACACGCTTCATCACAAAGATAAGCTATCCAACTAGATGCATTTAACGAAAATGACTTCTTACATCATGATTGAAACTTTCTAAGAATGGAAAATTATTTTAGTTTTAATGAAGTGGTGTTTTTTGGTTTTATTGGATGAATAACTTGACATGCGATTTGCTTTTTTTTCTGATGTATTCCTTTATTGGGAGAAATCAAAGTCACGTACTCGTGAGCAGTGATGATTAGTGTGATGATCTCGCCTTAGAGCCGTTGGGATGGATTCTAAGATAGAGTCGATTGAGTGGTTCTCGTGATGTGTCGGGTTATGGTCTCGGATATTTCTTGATGGTCTCTGCCATTTAGTGTGGTCGATGTTTGATGACGACATGTGAGCCTGGGTGAAGATGGTCTCAACATAAAGCCGACGGATCTCTGCACGTGTCGGTCGGAGGTCTTAAAGAGCGGCTTTCTACCACATTGTGAGCCGAAGTCGGTCGCTGTATCGTTTAATGTATTTGTTGAATTTACTTAAGGCGTTGTTTGTTTGATTATAATTAGATGAAGATTCATAGGGGATCTTTGGTGCCCTTCCGCCTTTCTTTCTGGTTTGGTTTTCAAGATTGAGATATTCTTTTCCATTTCATGGTTTTTTGATCCCATGTTCCTTTACTTCTCTTGGCCTCTAACGGTTTCTCGAGAGTTCTCTGCCTTGGTTGTTTGGGTGCCACTATCGGGTGTCTCTATTTATCTACATATCTTTCGATCTTCCAAACTTTCAACCTCTTTCTTCCTTTTGGCATTTTATGTATTGCTTGGTCATAATCAAAGATCGCCATATGTCCTTCGATACCGCATAACACGGGTGGTGTAATGTATGCTTGTAAAGTGTTTCTTGTCTTTATGGCCTCATTTTTTGTCTTGCTCCTCCTTTGGCTGTTGTCGCTGGGACCTCAAGCACGGTGGAGGTCATGAGAGAGCTTTGAAATCGAGGATCATAAGCTAAAGGTGTTTA
The DNA here is from genome assembly GCA_025330945.1 of Mucuna pruriens. Taxonomy (NCBI): domain Eukaryota; kingdom Viridiplantae; phylum Streptophyta; class Magnoliopsida; order Fabales; family Fabaceae; genus Mucuna; species Mucuna pruriens. Next base: position 8,930 of record JAENHJ010000226.1, read on the forward strand.
ACTGTTTCAGCAGGTAATGATGCAACTTACTAGTGAAGTTCATGGGCGACGGGAGAGGTGTACAATAATTTTGCCTTTCATTTCTTCGAAACAAAAATAGGGTTCCACAGGTATACAAAAGATAGAGGAATGACTTGGAAATGGTTGGAAATATAAATGTTAATCGCGTAAATAATGTGAGAAATGCGTTTCCATAAAGAATGAGAATGAAATATCATATGTAATTTGAAAGGCTCTCATTTTCTAAGTCACTACAAGCAAAAGGCTAAAGTTAATATAAATTTAGTATTGGATCATTAATAAGGTCGACACTAATATGTCATCTTATATAGTGTCAAGTTACTTAATCGCGCAATCAAGTCATAACATAGGCCGACAAACAAAACACATCACTCAATCTACACCATCGACAATGATGTTGTTTCTTTAGTAGCGGCCGAGCCACCCAGAAAAATCAATCATGCCAAAGCTACATGCAACTACTTCTACTAACAACTGTCACCACCACATCGACCTAACAGAGAGAGAATGTTCGACAAAAGAAAAAGAGACATGAGAGGGAGAAAGAGAGGAAGATGAAAGAAAAGTCATTACCTCTACCACTTGAGCCACCACCACCTACAAGCCATCAACATCACTTACAGACTCAACATCACCTCCATATCGGCAGCAGAAACGGTAAGCAGAAAAGAAAAACAAAGCCTAATATTTATAACAAGGTTTTCAAGATCAGACAATCCAAGACATCAAGAAAATGGAGAAACCAATACTCAAAGGTGAGTAATGATCAAAGTCTATTGTGGTAAACAACATGGGAGAGACTCCTCAGGCAGAGCCAGATTAGGAGCGACAACTTGATGAGATGGTGAAGAACTTGATCAGATAGATCAACCTAACATGGCAGCTAGAAGATCAAGCAATTGAGAATGTTCAACAGGAACTAAGTGAGACTATCAACAGGAAGCAACCGTCAAGAAGGTATTTTTCAGATGAATATGTAAATCTTACTGATGAAGGTGAACCTCAATGTTTTGCAGAAGTCATTGAGATGGAAGACAAAGACAAATGGTTGCAAGCCATGGAAGAAGAGATTCAATCCTTAAAGGATAATCGGACATACGGTTTGGTAGAATTACCAAAAGGAAGAAAAGAAATATTACAAAACAAATGGGTGTTCAAGCTCAAGAATGAAGAGAACAATCCAAACCCAAAGGTACAAAAGCACGAATTGTCGTGAAGGGTGCAACCAAAAGAAAGGAATAGACTTTGATGAAATATTCTCACGGTGGTGAAGATGACATCTATCGAGCAATTCTCGGTCTGGCAGCAAAACTAGACCTGGAGATTGAACAATTGGATGTCAAAACAACATTCTTACATGGAGATCTAGAGGAGGAAATTTACGTGGAGCAACCAGAAGGCTTTGAAGAACCAGGCAAAAAGAACACTTGGGTGTGTCGTCTGAAGAAAAGCCTTTTATGGTCTAAAAGCAAAGCCCCAAGATAATGGTATAAGAAATTCGATTCTTTTATGATTCAACATAATTTTAAGAAGACCTCTGCAGACCATTGTGTGTTTGTGAAGAAATATGAAAATGGTGAGTCATCATACTTCTCTTATATGTTGATGATATGTTGATTGTGGAAATGACAAAATAAAAATAGCTGCTCTCAAGAAGGCATTGAGTAAATCTTTTGTCATGAAAGACACAGGTGCAGATAAAAGGATTCTTGGAATGAAAATTTCTAGAGATCGTTCATAAGGAATGTTGTGGGTATCTCAAAAGATTACATTGAGAAGATTTCAAAAAAGGTTCAACATGCCTGATGCCAAACATCCGTATTCAATTCTTGGGACATTTCAAACTTAGCAAATCTCAATGTCAAAAGAATGAAGAAGAAAAAGAAGAAATGAACAAGGTGCCATATTCTTCTACAGTGGTAGGTAGTCTTATGTATGTAATGGTTTGTACAAGACCAGATATTGGCTATCTTTGTAGGGTTGTGGCAGATTCCTATCAAACCCGGGAAAGGAGCATCGGGAAGGCTGTTAAATGGATATTAAGATATCTAAGAGGAACTGTCAAAAGAAGCTTGTGTTTTGGCAATGAAAATCTAAAGTTTCATTGGATATTGATTTCGGATATGGTAGGAGATGTGGATTCAAGGAAGTCAACATCAGGTTATTTGATTACTTTTGCGGGGAGCTGTTTCTTGGCAGTCAAAACTTCAAAAATGTGTGACATTGTCTTTGAGCAGAATATGTAGTAGTCATTGAAGTCTCAAAAGAGATGCTATGGATGAAGAACTTTCTAAGAGGTGGGACATGATCAAGATGATTATGTGGTGAAGCTGTGATAATCAAAGTACAATTCATCGACCAAGAATCTCATTTTCCATTCACGCTTAAAGCATATTGACATCCAGTTATCATTGGATCTGAGAAGTGTTGGATAAGAAGGAATTGAAGATAGAGAAAATTCATATAGAGTTGAATTAGTGCGACATGATGACTAAGTCGATGTCACCAAGAAGGTTGAAGATTGTTGCCAAGGTCTTTGGCGTTGTGGTGCCTCCCAATTAAAGTCAGGAAGGGAGATTTGTTAGAATTCTCTCCTGAATTGTGGTTCTAAGTCACAATGCTTGGGGATGAACATGTTGGGTTATTTTGGGCTCCCAACTATGTGGACAAAAAGCCCAATACTCTCAAGCCGCTAGGTTTCTCTTTATAAGAGGAGAAGGAGTTAGATTGAGAGACACACATCGAAGTGAAGAAACCCAAGAGAGTTAGAGTGTCCTTTTTGTATTCCTCTTTGAGAAAGAGATATATATCTGAAGAGGTTTGTATACCACCGAGGGTGAGATTCATTGAGAGATCCTCAGAGATTGAGAGAAACACTTTGTAATACTACTTTTATAGTGGAGATTTTTTACTGGACTAGGTCCCGTGGTATTTCCCGAGAGGGTTTTCCACGTAAAAAATTTTGTTGTCATCTTCCCTCTACTCTTTGAGTTATTTTTTTTGCTTCCGCATAGTGCCCATTTTGCGTTCACAAAGGAGGAATAAGTAATTGCTGTTTCCCAACTTATAGGTTTTAAGTAATTTTTTTGTCTTTTTCTTTTTTGTCGCTAATTCGATCGCTAATATATATTTTTATTTAATTTTTTGAATTTTTAAATCGATCGCTAATTTATTTTTTTATTTTTTATTTTATGAAATTCGGTCGCAAAAAGTAATCTTTTTATCGTTTCCTGTTCCGTCGCTAAAATATTTTTTTTATTTTTTTTTGTTTAGTTTCGATCGTTAAATTTATTTTTTTTATTTTTTATTTTTTTCTGCATTTTCGATAGCTAATTTGGTTGCAAAAACGTAACCTTTTTGTCATTTTCTTTTCAATCGGTAACTTATTTTTTTATTTTTTATTTTATAAAAATTGGTCACTAATTTAGTCGTAAATAGTAACTCTTTTGTCCTTTTCTATTTCGTCGCTATTTTGGTCGTTAAGGTAATTTTTATTTTTTTACTTTTTTAAATTCGGTCACTAAAGTGGTTGTTAATTTATTTTTAAAATTTTTCTTAATTTGGTCGCTAATTCGGTCGCAAAATGTAACCTTTTTCTATTCTTTTCTTTTTTGTCACTATTTTGGTCGCTAACATATATTTATTTTTTATTTTTTGTCGCTAAATCAGTCGCTAATATTTTTTAAAAAAATTTATTTAGTCATTATTTTTTTAAAATAAATCATTTTCGATTGCTAATTCCGTCACTATTTACAACTATGAGATTCAGTCGTTAATTTTGATTGCTAAAAAATATTTTTCTTGTAGTGTGAAAAGTACCAATGTTGGGATTTTTAAGTGTCTCATTATAATTAACGTAATTTTTTTCTCTTATCGATTTTACGCTTTGATCTTATAGAAAAATTGGTGTTCAGATCTATGAAAAAAAATGTTATGTAACTAATAATTATATGTTGAAAATAAAATAATACTATCTTTGCATGAGATACAACGTGTTACATGTCATGTTTTTATATTGAAAGATTCATTATTATTGATGTTATATACACTAAGTAAATTTACAGAATTTTAGATGAATATATATCTTTTGAATCATCATGTTATTTTATATGTGTAAAGTATTTATTAATTTTATTGATAATTAATTTATATTCTAAAACTTAGTTAATTATCTTTAATGTCAATTTTCTTTTTAATTATATATTTTTTCATCTATAATATTTGAATAAAAGACTTATTTAAAAAATTTGAGCTTAATTTCACCTAGATCAATTATATATATATATATATATATATATATATATATATATATATATATATATAATTGGTCTTGGTGAAAGATCTGAAAAAGTTTATGCTTTTATAATAATTTGGAAGATTTCATCACTCGATCCCTAAGGAGAGGATGATGATGGCAATGGGAAAGTGAGTGTAAATGAAATGGATGATTAGCTCTTGCTTTGATTAGTTTTATTTAAATATTTTTTTTGTTAAATCAAATCTTATTTCTTTCATGTTATGGACAATTTTATACTGTGATTGCTTGTAAACTAATTGTAAATGATCCTTTATAGTGTACTTCCTAGTGCACTTTCCATGTAAATAAATTATTGTGCATATTTATGGAGTTCTCAAATTTATCTATTAAAATTTGAATTGATATTATATAGTCATTTCAAGATTGATTTTAATTTTGGAAAGGCATGAAAATAGTGCAATCTGCATTAAAAAAAAGAATATTAACTTCATTTGGTTAAAGACAAATTGAGAGAACAAAATAAAATAAATGTTATAGACAAAGCTAAAAGTTGTTGTTACAAAGTCAAAAAACTTATATTAGAGACTGATCATAGTTACAAGCTTTTCTATTAGAGTCTGTCACAACCTAAATTGTGACGTTGGGCGGAGCTCGGATCGAAACCGAAGTGGCCAGGGTAGAATGCGCCACCTGGCTAATTTTAGTTTAAAGGCATGAAACCTTTCGGCAAGGCTGGTCTCGAATCAGACATGTGGGTTCGGGAGTTGGTTACGCTAAGGCGTGGGGGCCTGACATGCCTATCACTTGATAGTTACCTCGGGCTAGCTATGGGAGGAGGGACGGTGTTTGGCATTTTGGATTTTTTTTGGTTTTTAAGGTTTGACGATAGGGGTGTGCCCTGGGCCCACGTCACGCCATTTCAGAGGATTCAAAGTCCACGTAGTCTGGCTGGGGAGGTTTATTTAGTTTCTCCTTTTAGTGGGAGGTGAGTAAAGGGGATAAGGGATGGCTTGTTCTCTCTGGCTCCACGAACCAAGTCGGATTAGGCATGATGGTTTGTAGTGGGGATCAGGCTGACTCGTGTCGGCTCGGCCCTGCCATGTCGGCTCGGCCCTACTATGAGCGGGTCCCAGTCGGCCTCGACCATCAGGCGTGGCCAGAGACCTCGGCTGGGAGGAGGACTCGGCCGAAGTCCGCTTGAGGTTCGTGATTTGGGTTACAGGCGGCGAGATGGACTCGGGGTGGATTTGGGTTTGAGAAGGGTGGTAGGGAACTCGACTTGGACTGAGGTAAAGAGGATTAAGATACTAACCCTGGTGCTTGGAGATGGTGGTTGATGTCTTCCCTGACTTTGCCCGATGCTTGATCTTTCTTCTCTGGGCCTTGGGGTCCTCCCTTAGCCTCTGGCCAGAGTCGTCGTCGACTCTCTTGGTTGGTCGCCGCTTCTTCTTGGTCTGCCCGTTATCCTCTGCCTCTTCTCTCTCTCTGCATTGATGTCCTTTCAGCCTTGTAACATGGCTTTATAGAGTTTGGGAGTGCTGCAGAATAACCAAATCCCAAGATTCTCTCCGGATATCTTCTCTCTCTTTTAAGTTTTCCCATGATGCCAGGGCTGGGATGTGGAGACTCGATCAAGAGGAGACTGAGTCAACAGGAGACTGAGTCCAGCGTGGACTCTGGGCGGCGTCTCAGCTTGAGTCTGTCTTTGGAATGGCCCAAATGCGAGAATTGGACCAGAACCGGGGAAAGGCAGGACACATCGGCCCCGGACAATTTAGGGGTGCTCTGATTCTTTTTTCTTTTTGCATTCAGTATTGGGTTTGTGATAATGAATGCGGATAAAGACTTCTCGGCCCTTCTGGGGGCCGTGACAGGCGGTCCTGGGATTTGGGCTACTGAGTAGTGAAGCTGATGCAGGTAAGTGGGCATTGGGCTTTCCATTGGGTGCCCACGTATTTGAAGGAGCCACGTCGGGGATGGTTGCTTTCAGTGGTCACTAGGCTTTCCACTTGCGCCTAGGCTTGATGGTGCTGTTGAATTATTCTAGCTTGATTGGCCCTTGAGCTTTCCTTTGGGTGCTCAAGTTTGGAAATGGCCATTGGGGTACTCGTTTTCGAGTGATCGCTAGACTTTCCGCTTGGCGCCTAGGTTTGATGGTATTTCTGATCCTACCTTGCTTGGAGGGGTGAATCATCTATTGGAACTTGGTATGGTATTGGGTAGGCTGGTTTGATGGAATGCTGGCCGAAGTCGGGCGTTGGTAGAGATGGATTGAATCTTTGTCAGAATCGACATTGGCGTTAGTAGAGATGGATTGAATGCTGTCGGTCGTCGGCGTTGGCGAGATGGATCGAATGCATCAGAATCGGCAGCGTTGGCGAGATGGATTGAATGCTGTAGAATCGGCAGCGTTGGCAGAGATGGATTGAATCTTTGTCCGAATCGGCTCAGCGTTGGCCGAGATGGATTGAGTCTTTGTCGAATCGACTTGAGCGTTGGTCGAGATGGATTGAATGCTGTCGAATCGGCAGCGTTGGCCGAGACGGATTGACTGAATTTATTAATATATTTTGTTTTCTTCATTCATTATTTTTCTATTTTCTTATTATATATATATATTTTCTATTTTTTCTTTATTTTTCATTTTTTTTTTATTTGGAGCGTCGGAGGTCGGCGCTGAGGGCACGCGCCCCTCTGGCTTGTCTTTCATTTCGGGAGGCGCATTGATGGTGCCTTTTTACCGTTCTTCGGGCGATGTCGCCCTTTTCGTTTCTTAGGCGCCATAATTACGGGCTCGATGATTGCGCCCGCCTTGGGTATTACACCTCTTTAATGGTGCGTTGTCTCTTGTGCAGAGGCGACCCTTCCCACTATAAATAGGTGCTCACCTTTGCCCGTTGGAGCCTCATTTCCCGCCCTAAGTTTGTGCTCTGAGCTTTCTCATTTCTACCCATGAGTTCTTCTTCTTCAAAGCGTAGTTTTCTTTCGCTACTTCAATATCAGAAGATGTCGAGTCTTGTTGGGTCCCCTTCATGCTTTCTTTCTACTTGACTTCCATACTGAGGCCATAGGCTGCCGCACATGTGGCTGTGGCAGATAAAAGCAGAGTCAAGCCCCGGTGCCCCATTCTATCGGGGAGGAGCACTATGAATGGGTCCACCGGGGACGTTACATTCTATGGCTCCAAAAAATGACACCCAAGGAGGTGGAGTCCCTTGCTTTGCCAAAAGGGCGGGTTTGTGGGCCTCATGCCCCTTAAATGCGGAGATGACCCCTTGCTCTTCCTCAGGCCCGGGTCTGCGCAATGCGTATGAGAGGAGAGGCGATTTCGTATACATATGCGAGGCCGGTCCTCCAAGACTTGGGGTGACCTTCCCTGCGGGCCAGCTTTCAAGGAGGTGTTGAGGCTGGTGGGCGTGGCTCCTTTGCAAACTTCATCCCAGCCGGGGTGGGCGGCTCTTCAAGCTTTCAGGTGGGTGTGTGGCGGTGCTGACCTGACTCCTTCCCCCGTGTTCCTAAGCCATTACACCATCCAAGTGGGGAAGAAGGTGGGTTGGAGTTTTCCTTGGCACCTCCCCAACACTAGTCTATTCACCGCGTACGGCGTCTACAAGGGCTTCAGGATCGCTTTTTGAAGATAAGGGCCCTACGAGGGTCCAGGTGCAGATGGGCAGCCAATGCCATGCATCTTGAGGCTGCCTTTGAAGGCCTCAGGGGCCTTGCCGACTTTCTCGTGAGGGAGAAACTCTCCTCCAATTGTTGGACGAGTTGCGGGGATGAATTGCAAAGGAGATTGTGGCCTTGGCCTTGGGGGAGAAACCTGTTCCCATTTGAAGAGTGAGTCTCGTTCTTCTGTTTTATTGTATAGTGTGAGTTTCTAATGATTTTCATTCTTCTTTTTTTTGGTTTTGGTGATGAGGGGATGATTGAGGATGAAGGAGTGGATATGGCGCTTTGATTAAGAAAGGTGAAGCGGGCTCGATTGGCGATTCCGGAAAAGAAAGTAAGCAATGCCGCCAAAGGGAGGCCTCGGCCGTGGCCGGGCAAATTTTAGGAACGGATCGGCCTCGGTGGCTGCGTGGCCGAGGTGCACCGGCCGGAACAGAGTCGGCCTCGATGGCCGAGGCGATCCCGACCGGGCCGGCCGAGGTGCCAGCAACAGAGGTTCAGGCCCTTGAGGAATCGGCCCAAGCCGAAGCGAGGCTTCCTTCATCAGATGTGATGACCCGAGGTGCAAAGAGAAAGGCTGAAGCCGCTGCTGCCGAGGAGGCCTCTAGAAAAAAGGGGAAGAGCGTCGTGCCCCCCAGTTCGTCTCCAATTAACCTGACAGAGAGGAGCAAGGTTACCATAACTGAGGGTCCCGAGTTTCCTTTGGGGGGTTTATCGTACTTCAAGGCCCCTGATAGTGTAAAGTCTTTGTGGGGGCCAAATGTGAACCTCCAAGGATGGTTCCCCCCAAGCTCGATTCCTCAATACGACCGCAGGCTCCTGGTTGCTGCTGGGGTGGAAGGGACGTTTGAGATGTTGGAAGCCTATCATCTCAGATCGTTGGCTTCTTTGGAGGTGTCCAAGGGCCTGGTGAAGAAGGCCGAGCAGATCGTGCTGAAGGAGGCCTTAAATAAGAAAGAGTTCGAGAAGGTGGCCAAGGCCAACCATGATCTGAGGGCTGAGGTTGAGAGGTCGAAGGCGGAAGTGGCCAAATTGAGGGCTGACCGAGAGGGTTTATGGGCTGACCTAGCAAAGTCCAAGTCAGAGGCGGCATCCCTGGGGGGTAAGGCAGCCGCAGCTGAAGCCGAAGCTACCCAGTTGACCCAGAAGGTGACGGAGGCGAGGCCAAGCTGCTTAATGGAAGATTGAGCCCGCAAGGCTGAAGGTAGTCGCTTTGGCGTGCTGCCCAAAGAAACCATGGAGGTCCCCCCGTCAAGGATTTGGTGTGCTCGGCCTCCCGCTGGGCAGAGGCGATCGTGGCGGCCGATAAGAAGACCAAGGCCAAGTTGGGGACCGCACTAAAGGCTGCAGGGGCCAAGGCTACCGCTTTAGAGGCTGAGGTTGTCGCTTTCTACAAAGGAGAGGCCTTGCCGGGTAGGGTGGAACGCTTGAGAACGCCCTTGTTGATGACAAGGCGGGCTTTGGGAAAGCCCTTCAAACAGATCGCTCTTTCCGCGCCCGACTTTGACTTGAGTCCTTACTGCCGATTTGGAAATTAAGGATGGGAAGCTTGTTTCCTCCCGACTCCTCCCCAATGATCATGTATAGACAATTTATTATTATTATGGAATGAGAATTTATTTATTATCTCTCTTGTTGTTTTTTTTTTGGTCGTTTTTTTTTATTATTTTTATTATTTTTTTTTATTTTTTATTTTTTTTTGAGAATACCTAATTAATTGACTTGGCCAAACCGAGATGGAATCAACCTAGGGCAAACTTAGAATGCAGAATTTCTCCTATTTCATGGGAATGCGTGCTTAGTGTTATTATTTTCTGTTTGTTTTTTTTTTGGTTCGTTTTTTTTGACTGTGCTTGGCCACCCCGACCAGGATATCGCCGCGTTATTGAGCCATCAACGATCATGAGGGTCCGTAACGGAGACGGTACCTTTGATTGCGAATTATTCTTTAACAATGTAGATTCTTTTTGTTGAATTAATAAAGCTTAGCATGCAAAAACAAAGGAGATAAAAATGAAACGAGGCTTTATTGACAATGTGTGGTTTACAAAGTGAAAACATGGTTTTGCGCATTCTTGCGCGGGATGGGTTGTTTGATGGGATCAATGAGGTAGCCTCGCACTTGGTTTCCCTAATCCTATTTTGGTTCCGGTTGGGTGCGGACGACTTTCCACTGCTGCTTAGGCGAGATTTCAAGGAAAAACTTCTTGGATCGAGTCCGAGTTGACGGGTGTTTGAGGTCACGCCCTTGTCAAGTTAGGAGTAGTGCCCCACCTGAGAAAGCGTGTTTTACCACATATGGCCCTTCGTAGTTGGGTGCCCACTTTCCTCCCTGTCAGGCGTTTGGTAGTACCTTTTGAGGACCATGTCCCCTGCCTCGAAACATCCGAGGTTTCACTTTTTTTGTCAAAGGCACTTTTTAACCCCGCTCGATAGAGCTGACCGTGGCATAGGGCCGTGAGACGCTTTTTTCCTCGATCAAGTTTGGCTGATCGTGGCGCCTTTGGATCCATTCAGCGCCTTCTAATTCTCGCCGGTCAGACCCTTAAAGAGGGTATTTCAATCTCTATTGGGAGGATCGCTTTCCGGTACCATAGACCAGGAATAAGGTGTTGCTCGAGGTGGAGGTTCGCACGTAAGTCCTATATCGGTAGTAGTGCGTAGGTAACATTTCATGCCAATCTTTGTAGGTTACCGCCATTTTTCAGTATTATTTTCTTGATATTTTTTGTTGGCGGCTTTCTACCGCCTCCGCTCATCCGGGGACGGTAGAGGAGTAGAATTGTGATGACGAATCTGGAATTGTTCACACAGTTCCATCATCATCTTGTTGTTCAGATTGGTGCCGTTATCCGTAATGACGTGGGACGGGATACCGTAACGGCCAGATGATGTCCTTTGAGGAATTTTACCACTACGCTACGTGTTACGCCACGGCTACGACGCTGCCTCTACCCATTTGGTGAAGTAGTCGATGGCCACTAATATGAATCTATGCCCATTAGAGGCCTTGGGCTCGATGGGCCCGATCACATCTATGCCCCACATAGAAAATCCGCCATGGCGGCCAAGCCGTGGTAGGGAAGAAGGAGCGACACTGATACGGCCGCGTGGACTGGCATTTCAAACACCTTTGGACATGTTGGTGCATACCGATTCCATCTTGGTCCAAAGAATACTGCGGAGTATCTTGAGCTGGAGTATGGCCGCTGCATGGGTGCTTAGAAGGTCCTTCGTGGACCTCTTCTATTATCCGATTCGGCCTCGAGGCGATCCACTTATCGCGAAGTGTCATGTCTGCGTTCCTTTTGTATAGCACGTTTCATTTCAAGAGGTAGCTGGTCCAGCCTTCTCAACGTCCTTTTGCTATTTTCTCGCGCCCTTCCGTATTCCCTTTTCCAAGTACCTTTTTATGTCGAGGTACCGGGGTTCTGGGGTCCGTTTTGGGTGCTCGAGACCAGTGGTGGCAATAGGCTGTGCGAGGGAGTTGCTTGGGACATGTATGGTCATCTCCCGCCTGCCATTTACTCGTACCATGGCTGATTGTGGTCGCCAAGGCATCTGCCATTTGATTTTCTTCGCGTGGCACGTGGTGGAATGACGGTGTCGAGGCTATCTCCCTCACGTAGTCGTGGTATGGGATAAGTTTGCTGTCCCGTTTCCCATTTCTCCACGGAGCTGGTAGATCACCAAGGCCAAGTCTCCGTAGACAGGAGACTCTTGACACAGTGTTCCGGGGCCATGGATGCAGTCCCATGGTACAAAGCCAGACTCGCCATGTTGTTTTACAATCGAACCTCAAAGTTGGCGAAGGGAAGTAGTGGTCGGTTGGAGAGAGGCCAAGACCACGCCGATCCCATTCCCCAATACGTTAGACGCCTGGCCGAACCACCGCCCATTCGCTCTTCTGGGACTCGCCTCCTGCTACCATGATGTGTTGTCTGGGAATTCGTGAGCCCTGGCCGTGGATCTAAAATGGGTGATAGGCCAGGTGATCGCTAGGGCGCCCCTTTTACAAAGCGTGACGGCTCACATAAGTTTATGTCGAACTCTGGATAGAGCCATTTGCCAACGTCTTTATGCGTCCAGTAAGTACAGGCTTTCTGGGATATATTTGATGGGTCGAGTCTTGGCTACTAGCGGACCGAGTGGGACAACATGCATGGTCGAAGCCTCTGGCAGCCAGACCAAAGCAACAGGTTCGGCCGAGGTATCTTTTCCGCATCTGCGGAACCTTTTGCTTTGAGGTAGTAGGCTGCTCGTTCTTTCCTACCTCATCTTGTTGCCCTAGCATGCAACCCATGGACTGTCGAAGCACCGTGAGGTACAGGATCGAGGTTTTCCAGGGGTATGCGGGGCGAGGAAGGAGGACATTCCAGTAAAATTGTTTGATCCTCTCAAAGGCTTCTTGACATTCTGCATCCCATTCGAAAGTTTAGAAGGAGGAGTTTGAATATGGGGTTGCATGTTGCCGGTTAATTGGGGAAATAAATCTGGCTATGAAATTTATTCGTCCCAGGAAGCCCCGGACTTCTGAGTCTGTTGTGGGAGGGGGCATTTCCCTGGCCAGCTTTTGCCTTATCTGGGTCCATTTCGAATTACCCCTTTCGCTTACCCAAAGCCCAACAATTTTTCCATGTTATCTCAAGGTGCATTTAGCTGGGTTGAAGGCCTTAGCCCATACTTGCTTGAAGTCTACCGAATAATCTTCGTAGGTCTTTGATGTCTTTGCTCTGGGAGTTTTTGATTTTGCATCAGGTCGCCGACATATACCTCGATTTCCTATGCATCATGTCGTGGAACAGGTTACCATCGCTTCGGGTAGGCTGCTTGGGCATTTTGAGGCCAAATGGCATTACCTTGTAGCAAAACGCCCCATAAGGGTGACGAAGGTCGCCTTCTCCTGATCTTCCTTCGCCATTAGATTTGATTATACCCCGAGAAACCGTCCATGAAGGAGAGAAGAAGGCATGACATGCCGTATTGTCTACAAGCATGTCGATGTGGGGTAAGGGAAAATTATCCTTGGGCTGGCCCGGTTTAGATCCCTATAGTCGACACACATGCGTACTTTTTCCGTCCTTTTTGGGTACGGGCAGTGCGATGTTTGCCACCCATTGGGGATAGTTAGATACGGCCAGGAACTGAATCCCCACCTTTTCTACTTCCTTTGAGTTTTTTAAGGCCACGTCGGGTTTCATTCTTCGCAACCATCGGGCGAATCCGGGGGGCCGCTTTTGGGGAGCATGGGGAGTCTGTGTTCCACTATGTCTGTCGAGGCCTGGCATGTCTCGGCATGACCACGCAAATATGTCTGAGAACTCTTGTAAGAGTTCTATGAGGCCTTTCATTCTTGTGACATCCGACTTCTATTCGACTTCTTTCTTGTTACCCTCGTCCCCTAGGTTTACGCTTTCTAACTCTCTGGCCAAGGGTTGAAACTTTGGTCTTTCTTGTTCTATCTGCCTTTCTACCTCAGCCAAAGCCTCAGTTTCTGCGTCTTCCTCTCCTACCGATTCCTCAATAGGACTAGGGTCCTCGTGATACGCAGTCGTATCGTTGTTTAGGACACAGGTTTGTTATCGGTGGTGTTTTTTAAGGGAGTTTCCTCCCGTTTTTTTTTAGCGAAATTTAAGTGTGAAAAGAATGCGGAAAGGAAAAGAAAGTGACTGAAATGGATGAAAATGCATGCTAAGTTTTATTATCTAAAGTCGCCTGAAGGCGAAGTTACAAAAGGAATTACATCAGAAGAGAAATTGTCCGTGAAGGGCTCGTCGTCCAATTAGCTGGCTGTCCCTCGAAAACGTGACTCCCCGACTGACCTCTGGGCCGCTGCCTATCATTGCCACATTTTCACGAACGAAATGTTGGCCCCACGCCTGGGTTGGACGTGTTCTTGCACAGTTCTTGTCGGCTTGTACCGTAGTCCAGCTCTCCCTTTTTTTCCCGATTTCAATTGGCGCGGGGATTCCTCTAGAAGAGGACTGAGCCTTTGCCAGGTTGGTACCCTCTTTGATCATGACGCCGAATGCCATGTTTTCTCAGCAGACGGGGCTCCTTCTGCTTGCAGCGATCTCGAGTGCTTGGAAGGAAGTTTCCAGGGCCTCCTCCTCTCCCTCGAGGTATCCATCAGGTGTGGGGGTGCTAATCATCAATTCTTGTTCCCCCATTACGCTGACCAACTGTTGGTCGGCGATGAATTTAACCTTCTGATGAAGGGAGGAAGGCACAGCTCCCGCACCGTGGATCCAAGGCCTTCCCAGGAGGCAGCTGTATGCGGGCATTAATATCCATGGCTTGGAAGAGGCGTGGAAAGGGAAGGGCCGATGTGGATGGGAGAGTGATTTCTCCCATGACGCCCCTTCTTGAACCGTCGAATGCTCTCACTATTAGTGGGCTCGCCTTGCTTGCATATGGGTGGTACCTAGCTTGTCGGGGGTGGCCTTCGGCAGACGTTGAGGAAAGAGCCATTATCGATTAGTACTTTGGTGATCATGTAGGTCCCGCGATTTGACAAAGAATATGAAAGTGGGCTGGTTATGCTGCCTCCCTTGGGGGATCTCCTCGTCCGAGAAGGTCAACCGCCCCGAGCTAGTGAGACTGCCAATAATGCCCCCAAATCTTTCCTTGATGTAGGGGTTACGTGCTTCTTTTAGACTTTCAAAGCAAGAGGTTGCGGTGGTTTTCTGAATTCGGCAGTGGTAAGTGATAGAAGCGAGATGCGTCTGGGGTCTTGTTCGAGATGGTCCAACAATTTTCGCCGGGATGAGTTTGAGGAATTCTTCGGCCTCCTTTTCTTTAGGTGCCCCTTTCGGACTCCCCTTAGGTCTTTCCTCCCGAGGTTGGCCGGGGTATAGATTCTTCGCTACGTGTCATTCCCCGGGTCCCCAATATTAGTAACCTCCTCATTTGAGGAGATCTTGGTTTTTTGCTCTAGCTGGTTCCTGCAGCTGGGTCGTAATGCCATGGGACAGCGTGATTATCCTTGTAAGCGAGGCCTAGGTGGGGCCGTAATGATCAAGGGGTGGGATGGACCGGTCGCATCGGATGATCGACTGGTTGGAAAGGAGCGGTCTTTTTCGAGCCCTACAACGGCGACATTCCCCTGTACAGCTCGGAGTGCCGGTGTTATGACTTACGCGCGTTGATGGTCCGTTCCGGGGGGAGAGGGTTGTATTAATATTGGGCTTATTCCCTTCAAACTCAAGCCACCCACAAGCCTCTATCAGTCCTGGACTTTATGTTTGAAACTCAAGCACCTTTTCAAATTGGAATGCCCCACGGCTCCCAGAGTGATAGTAAGCACTTTGCACCTTTGGGGCCGTAAGACCAGGGGTAGGGAGGCTCTAGCGGTTTGAATGGCATAACCGCTATCATGCCTTTTCGGGTAGGAGAGGGAAGAGGGTAGAGTAGGGCATCGGGATGGGGGTAAAGACTCTCCTTTGTCGGGCCACCGGGTTTTGGGTCTCCCGTAGGTAGCTTGGGGTGACTTCGGGTCGCAAAAGACTATCCCCAGGTCTTTGCTTTCAGACGAAGCTTACTCTGGCCTTGTGGGCGTGGGGATCCGTTATTCTGACATTTGTATCTCCCCTCCTTTTCTCTACTTTCTTGACAAAGCTTGCGCCTCCCGGTCTTCGTGAACTTTCCTAGCTTAATAAAGCCTTCTATCCTTTCTCCTATGGCGACTAGGTCAGTTGGAAAGCTACGCTTCCTAAAACCTTGGTCAGAGAAGGGCGAGGGAGGGTGTCGATGAACACAGAAGCCATTTCCTTCTGAGGGGTATTTGGACTTGGGCAGCTAACTCCTTTAATCCGCTGTAATCCTGAAACCTCCGCGTCGGCCTTGGACAAGTTTTGTAGACGAGAGCGGTCTAGGACATATCCTCGTTGTACTTGTATTGCTGGGAGGAAGGCGTCCGCGAGTCCCTCTCCAAGTCTTTATGTGTCCATTGTCTGGACCGAACGCATGCCATCGCAATGCAGCCCCGAAAACATCACGAAAGCAAAGGCATCAGGATCTTGTCTTGTTGGGTGGGGGCCATCTTTCGACAAAGACATGGCCAGATGTACGCTGGCAAGAACTTCCCTTTGTAGCTTTTTTCAAACTTGGGAACCTTGAAATCGCAGGTGGATGTCGGGAACCAAACATAGATTAGCGTCTCAATGCCATGGCTCTTGGTTCCTTCAATGGCTTCGTATGCGCTCTTGCCGCAAGTGCGTTGATCTTGTCGCTACCGATGGTTGGTTCCCGGACTGAATTGGCGGGCCGTATTCGAGAGGGGTGATAGTAGACCCTGGCCGGGAAAGGCCCGACCTCGATCCTTGCCCCCGGCCTAGTCCCGAGGTGTTCTCATTTGGTTGCTCTTGGGGCCGTGAGGTTTCTGCGGTGGCATTCCATGCCGGGGGGGTGTGAATCAGGGGGGATGCGTAGGTGTCCCCGATGTGGCGGATTTAGGAGCCGCCCTGGGGTGATAGCAGGGGCTTTGGGGCTGCATTCAGTGATGATCTCGAACATTTTTGTTGATTTGTTCTTTCATTTGCCCCATTTCCATTCTGTTTCTGCCACTTATCTCGGATTTCACATTCCAATTCCTCCATTGTTTGTTCCATGTTTTTAGTCTTGGATCGCGTATTGGTATCGGTGGGGCGCTTGATCGATTTCTCTTTCTGGTATATATTTTGATTAGTTTATGTCTTTTCTCTTTTTTTTTTTTTTTTTTGTGTTTTCCTTTTTTGCGATTAGGGGACATGTATCTATATGGATGATGAATGATGCAAATGCAATGATAACATTGAGTCACGGAAATTCAAAATAATGTTTATTAGAAAGGAATGTGAGTTTATACAAGATGTTTTCCTATGGTGGGGCGGATAGCTCCTTCACCATATCATACATCGCCTACAGGTGTTCTAAGAATTCTTTGATCTCTCTTGGCGTCTTAGTGGGATCCATCATGCCTTATACATGGCCTTCTGGGAATGCTCATCGGGGCACGGTTGGCGAGCCATGCTAGTTTGACATATCTGTCCTTCCAACCTTGCGGCGTCTACCGTAGCGGCTGTCGCACTTGTATTTCAGCCTGTCCGCGATATCTTGACACCTCTGCTTCCAACTTTCTAGGATTTTTTCAGCTCCTCGAAGTTGAGACTTTGCTTAAACGATCTTTCCTCGGGCCTCGACCAAGGCTAACAATCCGGATCGCCTTTGGTTTTGTAGGTGTTCCTTCGATGATTAGGGCCTTTAAGTTCCTCCTCGGTAAGTGTGTCCTTTCAGGAGGGACTGCGTTTCTTCTACTCTTGGCTTTAGCCTTGAGGATGGCTCTGACTTTCTCCGATCGTTCTTTTTCTAGGCCATTAGTTGGTCGGCGTTCTTCTTTACTCGAATCTCTTCTACGATCAACGGCCTTTAGACAACGCCTATTTTGGACGGCCCTCCTTCTCTGCCCAGAGCTTTCCTACTAAATTCATCGCTCGGCGTCGTTCTTTGTCGAGGCCTCTTCATTGTTTCCAATTTTCTTTTCAACGTTCCACGTTGCGTCTTCATTTGCTCACAGGGGTGCCTTGGGTGCCTTGACTTGGAGTGTCTCGTATCTAAGTAAGCCTGGGTTGCTTAGTCTGGCGTAGGATACTTCCCAAAGGCAGTCCTACAAGGTGGACCATGACTGGCTTTCGAGCCAGGCTCTGCGTACTCGGGTGAGGTCCCATGACTCTGGTTCGCCACGTTGTTCCTTGTCCGACGACGCTGGCCCAAGCCCGTCGGATTTTTCCGTGATGCTCGCCTCATGGGCTGCGCACTTCTATCCGGAGGGAGTGAGAACTTCCCGGGCCGGGGCTCGAGACCATGGGGAACCCTACTGTCGGGCGGTTAGCTACGGGTTATAGTTGATAGCCCCCACGAGTCCCGAGAGGAGGAACATTAGGATAATCCCCGGTAGTGATCATTTCACGCCTTTCGTTTGACGGGGGTACCAACGAATTGTCCTTTCGGTGGCCTCTCCTAGTTGCCTTACCCACTGCTCTTTGGTCATTTTCTTTATGCAGCTCCATTTGAAGTCTTCTCTTGGGCAAACAGTCTTGGTCTTGCATTGGAAGAGATGGGCGGTCGGCCAGAGCATGCAGGGGGTGCAAACATCTAAGGTTCGCCGTTTTCCGCCCACCGCATGGCTAAGTGTGTAGTAGGTGTTGGCTAGGAGAGCCATGGTGGGGTTTTCCCCTGTCCTTCTTAGCCAAGAATGCCTCTATGGGCTGCGAGGTCGACGTAATCTTCGATGTAGGAAATAGCACCACCCCGTAAGGAGTAAGCCCAAAGACGCCTATCATGGCGTCCCAATCCTGTTCTTCCCGAACTGGTGCAGTCTTTCCTCTACGCACACCCCGGGTATTCCTTCTATACCGCTTGTTCCTTTTCCACTTAGCAACTTCCGTGTCCTGACTCTTAATAGTTTGGCGATAGTGGTCCAAGAAGTGGCGTTGGTCTTGATGGAAGTAGAGTGGGGATTCGACGAGGGGTAATCCCATCAATCGCTCATACTCCTCCAAGGTTGGCGCCATTTGAAGTCTCAGTGAAGCAATCAGACAGAGTCGAGTAGTCTTGGACGAGGGCTTCCAATGCTGCCAACTGAGTTTCAACCTCCAAGAGGCCAGAAGATTGCCATGAAGCTTCTCGAGCGTCTTCGCCATGGGCTCTCGTGCAGCTGCCAAAGTGGCGAAGGGTGCGGACATTCGGGCGCTTTTAGCTTCAAGCGGGTTGAGGTGATCTAGCCCAATATTGTGACCCTACTTCCATTATCTGAAATTTCCGTGATCAATGTATCATGATGCATGATTTTGTTTTTTTCTCTTTTCTTTTTATGTGGTGTATGAGATGCATGTATGCATGCTGGGTTGGTATAAGGGTTTTTTTTTTTTGGGGCTGATTCCATCTCGGTTTGTACTAGCCATGATTCCATTCGGTTTTGCTTGGTTATCCCTTAATCAGCGTATGGTTGATAGGCTATGTTCCCCCCTTCTCTCTGGGGCTTTTCTAATCATCCTCACCAACATGTGCTCTTGGGTCTATAGACTTTCCCGGGGAGCGGTACCATGGGACGGGATAAATTTCCCGTAACATGATTACCCCTAGGGAATTGACCCAAGTGGAACTATCGTGACCCCCAAGATCGAGACGCCTCTAGTATGGAGACCACTACACATTCCTCTCCCCTAACTCACAGGCCCGGGAATAAGGCCCTCACATTCACACTTCATTGTGCTCTGCCCCGTGGACCCCACAAGATTGTGATGACAATAATCGAAAAGAATAAAACAATCATGCATGAAATAAGCTAAAATACAAAAAGGAAAGGGAAACTGGTCGGTTTGGACTCATCGGGTCCTCCCTCACGCTAACCTATCAAGGCTCAACTCTCAACCGACGTCCCGATGAGTCGCCATCTGTCACAACCTAAATTGTGACGTTAGTGGAGCCTCGAAAACCGAGTCGGCCGGGTAGGAGTCGCCACCTGCTGCGTTTTAGTTTAGGGAACGCCAGAAACCTTTCGGCAAGGCTGGTCTCGAATCAGACATGTGGGTTCGGGAGTTGGTTACACGCTAAGGCGTGGGGCAAAGATGCCTATCACTTGATAGTTACCCCGAAATTAGCTATATGGGAGGAGGGCCGGTGTTTGGCATTTTGGATTTTTTGGTTTTTAAGGTTTGACTTGATAGGGGTGTGCCCACAGGCTACGTCTGCTCATTACAGAGGATTCAAAAGTCGCGTAGTTACAATTTGGGGAGGTTTGACTAGTTTCTCCTTTTTTAGTGGGAGGTGAGTAAAAGGGGATAAGGGATGGCTTGTTAGTCTCGGCTCATGAGAACCAAGTCGGATTAGGCATGATGGTTTGTAGTGGGGATCGAGGTGACTAGGTAATCGACTCGGCCTGCATGTATTTCGGCCCTCTTGTGAGGCGGGTTAAAGTCGGCCTCGATTCATCAGGCGTGCCCAGGGGCAAGTTTCTCGGAGATAGGGTCAGTAAAACTTGAGGTTACGTGAATTTTGGTGCTTCAGGCGAGATGGACTCGGCCCGGTGAGGATTTGGGTTTGAGAAGGGTGGTAGAACCGGCTTGGGTGAGGTAAAAAGGATTAAGATACTAACACGGTGCTTGGAGATGGTGGGGCGTGTCTTCCACGACTTTGCCCCGATCTTGATCTTTCTTCTCTGCCGGCCCTTGGGGTCCTCCTTGGGCCTCCGGCCTCGTCGTCGTCCTCTTGGTTGGTCGCCCTTCTTCCTTGGTCTCTGCCAAGATCCTCGCCTCTTCTCTCTCTCTGCCGATGTCCCTTTCACTTCTTTGTCCGGGGCTTTATATAGTCTGGGGATTTGGTAATTTTAACAACCAAATCCCAAGATTCTCTCGATATTATCTTCTCTCTCTTTGCCCATTTCTCCCCATGGCCGGATGGGATGTGGAGATTACCAAGAGGAGATCGAGTCAAACGGACTCGAGTCCAGCGTGAACTCGGGCTAAATCTGGGAGCTGTGAGTGAATGGCCCAAAATAAATTGAGAGGGTGGGGAAAGGTCGACACATCCAAATCTGACAATTTAGGGGTGCTACAGAGTCAAATTACCTTTTTTATATGATGAAATATATTAATTTAGAAATAAATTTTGTCTCTAGATAGGAACGAATTCAAATTTCTTGTCCCTAATAATTTAGCAACTTCAATTTCTATCGGTCTCATATATACGAATATGTTTTTTTATATTTTTCTAATCGTTTTAGATACAGAAGAAATCACTTTTTTTTTTTTTTTTATAAAGTAGGAAATATTTAAAACTTAATTTTTTACTCAATTAATCTTCTTCTCATTAAATCGATCTCTTGAAAAATAAAGTTGTATTTTCAATTACGACTTCATAGTCACGATGAGAATCGAACCTCATGTCTTAATTGAGGAACATAAATGTTGAACCATTTATATTAACAATATTTAGTATATAGAATAAATCATTGGTCATATAGGTAGAAAATTTGTCTTTAATTCAGGTTTTTTTAGTGAAGTAGTACCGTGGGAATCAAATTTGCATGTAAAATAAAAATAGTAAAATTAAAATTGTAATTAAGTTTATATAAGAACATTTAAAAAAAATCCTACGATATGTTTTTATCGTTTGTTATCTTCTCCCTAATTTTTTTTTGTGAAGCATCATGTTAGCCACGTGTGCATCACATAATTAAGGTCCTACCATTGGAGAAAAAAAAAGCATTGTAGAATACAGAATGAAACAAATCAATTATTTTTAATTTTTTATTATGGGAACTTATGTGAACAAGCTTTGAAAAAGTTAAGGAAAGTTTTCTAAAATAATAAATTTAATGTAAAATTCACATATTTTTAAAGGATAATTAATATATTTTGTATGCCTCATGGGGATTTTCAAATTTAAATAATTTCTTTGAAGAAAATTTTAAATCAAATTTAAAAATAAAATTTGAAATAAAAATATAAAATTTTAATAATTGTCATATAATATGAAATTAATTAGAAGTCAAGAAAAATAAAATATAATAATATTTTATTATTAATAAGAATGAAAAATTTATTTTCTTATATTCCATATAAATATCCTCAATTTACATGCTTATTATAGTATAAAAATTGAAATTGATATAGCATTTTGTGATGAATTATTAAAGAATTTTTAAAATATCCAAATCATACATATTGATTATCAATGTAAGATATAGAAAGATCAAGAATGTGTATTAAAATTCAATTGCATCATTTGTAATGCTTCAGCTGAAAGAAAATTTCTTTTAATGTTAAAAGCGAATTATCCACTTTTTATATAATATTTTTTCATATATATAAACTAAGTAATAAGATGTCAATTTTATAATTTTAACTAAGTAATAAGATGTCAATTTTATAATTTTATAACCGCAAGTAGAGATTCATCAACACACTACATAACGAATGATCCAACCTTTCACAAAGTCACTATTAAAAAAAAGTTCAGTACAATATTTATCATTAGGTTATTATCATAATAATATTTATTAATTATAAATAATATATTTTAAAATAAAGTATAATTTATAATAATTTATTAATACTAATTCATAAAATTAATTAATTAAATAATCAATCTAATATTTTGTGCATTTAAAAATAATCCATATCTAAATTTTCACCAACGGACCAATTAAAGCAACGTTTGTTATATTGACTTGAGGGACTCACGAGCTACTTAAGTCAAGAAAATGGAAGTTATTATATTTGATAAACATAATTAGAATTTAACGTTGTGTGATGAATATTTTATTTAAAATCATAATAGATCGAACAAAGATTAGACTTCGAGCAACAAAACATTGACTCGTTAAATATATAAAGAAAATTGACTGGTTAAACTGCATATACAATGGATGATGATAATGATGAAAGCAAAAATTAATTCCTAAATATACACATATGCTAACTAAAAACTTATACCTAGTTTTAGTAGTAATAAATAATCAATAATCAATAAAATTTAGTTTTTTGCTTAGTATGTAAGTAGTAATAAATAATAAATAATCAATAATCAATAGTCAATAAAATTTAACCCTTTTTATGATTTCTTGAGATTTCATAAATTTTTTGATTTTTTAAGGTTTACAATGAATTTTTTTATTATAAAATACACTGTAATTCCGGGATTAGTATATGGCTATATGCAGAGTGTTACATGATGTAAAACAAAAGGGATAAAAATTGAAAAAAGTGTAATTTACCCTGCTATTTATCTTTTTATTTTACTCCAATAAGATGCTGAACAATATTGCATTCTTGAAATTACACATTTGGTAAAATTAACTTAAACCAGTTGAAAGCTCATAATCCAGCTAAAAACATATAAACTATAAGTTAGAAATAAAAATATTGAAACTCTATAAGTTAACTAGCTGAATTAAAAATATTTGGTAAAATTAGTTAATAAACTAGCTAATAAATATAACATGAAAATTTTGATTTCTAAATATTAAAAAAAAACTTATAAACTATTTTTTTTATAAGTTACTTAAAATAACTTATGTTTATAAATCAACCAGAAATTACTAAAATAAATTTATATATGATACAAGTTTATTTTTATTAAACATCGTATAAACTAATAAATTAGCTTTATAAGTTATTAAAATAAGTTACTAAACATATTTTATCTGATATTTAACGTGAGAGTTTATTTTATTTTCTTATTGTACTATCTCCTACCCGACCATCGATTGTCGGACTATAGAAGGAGGAAGGGTGAAATTGCGTGCACTCAATTACTAGCTTAATGTGACTTTCTATGCTGCTGACGATTGAAAGTGGTTATATCCTTCCACAGTATGAATATCTTTGAAATTGCTATGATTTAGACTCGTTTTAATAATAAAAAAAAACTGACTATTAATATTGCACTCAATTGTAACAATTGTTGAATGAATGAAGTCAATCAAATCTTGATTGAGTTATGGCTGAGGTTGGGTAATAAATGCATACTTATTATTGTTTTATTATTATATGATAATTTAGTAATAAAATGGTATAAAAAAATGAAACTAAGTTTAAAAATTATAAATTAACATAAAAACACCATAGTATATATTTTACAAAGGGTGAGGATCAAGTTGTTTTATTGAATAATAATTTTTTATATAAAATTTTAATAATCCAATTATTAAATTAAAAGTTTTTATTAAATAAATTATACGATAAGAAAAATTTATATTAACATCGATTAAAAATTAGTGTTAATCATGTAAAAAATTGGAGGTAATGATTACCTTAGCATCAACAAAGCAATAATATAAAAATTATTGTTCCTGAGATTGATGCTAATGTGTTTGCTTTCGATATTTGTATTTATCAAATGAAGTCGATGTTAAATAGGGTTGATTAGGTCAATATTAATATATAAAAAGGAATATCGTCTTTATCATCCACATGTTATCCTTTCTATCGGTAAATAAATAACAAACCAACTATAAATAATTTACACCCACATACAAACTTAGAGGGAATCACTTCACAAGAATAACGACGAATTTTTTTTAAGTGTATTAGTGGTTTAAATCTTTTCCTACATTGACATAAAAAAATTTGTGTTCAAAAAGTATGGATGAAAAACAGATAAATAACTAACAGATAATAAAAAAAAAGAGAATGAGTTATCTAAATGCTCCTATATCCAAAGAGATAAACATGAAATAACTAACAAAATATAATAGAAAAAAAAATGAGTTGTTGAAAGACTCTTGACGTGGTTTATTAAAGGAAAATGAAACTACATTGGTGGTACCAATTTGTGCAAATGAGCTCCTTCACTACCTACAAAACTGTTTCCTTTTCTTGAGTTTTCCTCCTAGATTTTAAAGTGCTCTATTTTCGGGTCCCTTCTTCCCACCTTTGCAAACTCATGTTTTGTGTTTTTATTATATTTTTCTCTCAGAATCTTTTTTTTCAATTTTTTCTCTCCTCCTTTCATCTCAGTCTTTTTGTCTCAATGAATTTGGCTCACCCTTAGTATTTATAGACTTCCATAAATTATTTGTTTTCCTTTTCGGCTTAGTTGAATCTCTGGTAGTAGTTACCAACAATAAAGTTAGGTGAAGTCGTAATGCAGAGCAAGAGTTGTCAATAGCAAAGTTGAGTGGACTTGCAAAATAGAAAGAGTTACAAACAACAAAGCTAAGTGGAGTCGTAAGGCAGAAAGAGCAAACCCATAAAGCAGAACAACTTTTATGTTGTTAGTCTATGGACGCTCGTACAACATGATCCCCTTTGGACGCTCGTCCAAAGAACTTGACAGGAGTAGTGTAGTAGAACTAAGCCTCCTTCTAGTCATGCTGGCAAGAGTAGTGCAGTATTTGCTTTCGATATTTGTATTTATCAAATGAAGTCGATGTTAAATAGGGTTGATTAGGTCAATATTAATATATAAAAAGGAATATCGTCTTTATCATCCACATGTTATCCTTTCTATCGGCAAATAAATAACAAACCAACTATAAATAATTTACACCCACATACAAACTTATAGGAAATCACTTCACAAGAATAACGACGATTTTTTTTTTAAGTGTATTAGTGGTTTAAATTGCTACTAAACTACTTTTTCTACACTGACATAAAAAATTTTGCATTCAAAAAGTATGAATGAAAAACAGATAAATAACTAACAGATAATAAAAAAAAAGGAAAATGAGTTATCTAAATGCTCTTGTATCCAAAGAGACAAACATGAAATAGTTGAAAGGCTCTTGACGTGGTTTATTGAAGGAAAATGAAACTACATTGGTGGTACCAATTTGTGCAAATGAGCTCCTTCACTACTCACAAAACGGTTTCCTTTTTTTGAGTTTTTCTCCTAGATTTTAAAGTGCTCTGTTTTCGGGTCCCTTCTTCCCACCTTTGCAAACTCATGCTTTGTGTTTTTATTATATTTTTCTCTGAGAATCTTTTTTTCAATTTTTTCAATTTTTTCTCTCCTCCTTTCATCTCAGTCTTTTTGTCTCAGTGAATTTGGCTCACCCTTAGTATTTATAGACTTCCATAAATTATTTGTTTAATTCAACTTGTTTGTTTTCCTTTTCGGCTTAGCTGAATCTCTGGTAGGAGTTACCAACAATAAAGTTAGGTAAAGTCGTAATGCAGAGCAAGAGTTGTCAATAGCAAAGTTGAGTGGACTTGCAAAATAGAAAGAGTTACAAACAACAAAGCTAAGTGGAGTCGTAAGGCAGAAAGAGCAAACCCATAAAGCAGAACAACTTTTATGTTGTTAGTCTATGGACGCTCGTACAACATGATCCCCTTTGGACGCTCGTCCAAAGAACTTGGCAGGAGTAGTGCAGTAGAACTAAGCCTCCTTCTAGTCATGCTGACTTTTTGGACACTCGTCCAAAAGAGCTTGAACGTTTGTTTCCAAATAAAATAAAAGGTGAGACAAAATTAGGTGCTCACAACATGTATGCTAAATAAGTAGGAAGAAATATGATATGCTTCATTAATGGACACAAAAAACTAACCTTCTAACTATTTTCAATTTGGAAATCGTTTCTTAATGGTTGGCTAAAAATTTGAGAAAGAAAAGAGGTTAGACAAACTTGGTTTTCCTAGTATGATATGCGTCCATTTAGAGAAGCCCAAATTAGAAGTAGATTCACTATTGTGACAACTTCCAAATATGAAAGAAGCATTCAACTTAAAGAAATGAAGCATTCAAATTAGACAAACATAAGTTAGTTTAGGATTACATTACACTTGTTAAACATGATTACTGCATACTTATATAACATTTTATTATAATTATCTTAATCACTTTTTGATTGTAATGAAATGAGCATTGCACTTTTGAGAAACTTACTTGTCTAATTCTAATGAATTAGTGACTAAAATTTCCATCTCTTTCTCCTTGACATATTTCATTTCTTCTTTCAATTTAGATTCATAAATTGCATAGACCTAATTTTTCAAATTCTTAAACTAGTGTTGTTGGATAATCCTTGGGTGTAACAACTTTTTGAGTCTTTACATTAATCTTATTACTATGTTAAAAATACTATATTATTATCAATTTTAATTATAATTTATTTATACAAAAATTTATAGCTATCAAAATAATAATTTACCATGTCCATTACATAACCTATATATATTAAATTAAATGGTCATATTAAATATTCTTCAAAATTAATTAAATATAAATCAAATAATTTGATATTTATATTTAGTCATTTTTATTTTTACATTTTTAAAATAAATTATTAAATAATATAAATTTTATAAATTATAATCTCTATTCATTTATTAATTTATACATGTTAATTATATTTATTTTAAGCATTTAACGACTAAACCTTTTCGGTTGGTATCTTCGACAAAATTTTTCGACAAGCTAATTTACACTATATAATATTAAAGCTTCAGGTTGAGCAATGAATTATCAATTCGATCATTAAATTGTATAGTATTGATATCTTTTCACTTGTTATCTTAGATGTCCAACTGACAAATTAAAGATGTTGATTTTCAATTTTTAGTCACAGAATTTCATTCGATTACTATGGTTAAATATTGTCAAATTTAACTACTGAATTATTTCGGTGGCTAAATCAAAACATTATTCGATTACAAATTGATCGTTAAGTAGTCACTACTATTTATTTAATATAATCTTTCTTTAGCAATTGTTAAGTAGTCAAATTTAATTACTGAATTATTTTAGTCGCTAAGTCAAAACATTATTCGATTACAAATTGATTGTAAAGTAGTAACTACTATTTATTTAATATAATCTTTCTTTATTTGACCATATAATATAAGTATATTTTTATAAGTAATTCGTACTATTTCTTAAAATATTACTTCAAATATTTATTACACATGATTAATAAATATATTTTTTACTCTGTTTATATAAGGTAAAATTTTATTACTATATTAATCTACATATCCATTTAATTCATGCATGTCCAATGTAGTATTGGTATGTTATTTTAAATAACAATATTTTTTAAACAAAATCGGGTTATTTGCACTTTTAAAAACAACTTCCATGTTTAAATATGCGCATTTTTCTAAAATCGATCTAATAAGAAATTTAAACGATAGAAAGACAAGCTATTTTTTAGCTTTATACTGTAAAACATTATTATATTTTTATTTCAAAACAAAATATTTAAAAAATTAAAACTACCCAGATTACGATTTTGAATTGGAGTCAATTGGCATATGGAAGAACGAGATTTATCCTATTAAGACTATAATGTTTAATAAATTCATATATTTTTTCATTTATTTTATTTTAAAAAGAAAATAAACATTTAAAATTAATAAATTTATATAATTAACTTAAGTTACCCATTTAGATAAAAGTTTTAGAAGTTTTATGAAATTAAAGTTTGAATAATTAGAATGCACTAATAGAATAATGATCTTTACGCTATCGAATCATAGATTGTCTCACGTTATACACTTTTAAAATATTTTTTTATAAAAAAATATATTTTTATAATAATTACTTTTAAATTTATTCTAATATAATACTTAATTAGTTGATATTATGAATTTTTTTTCACGGAAAATTAAACACTTAAATACTTAACTTTCTCGGTACATAAATCAACTCTAAATTTTTTTTTTCAATTTTTTTTATTAAAATGAATCTTGGTGAGGATTTATTTTTTATTTTATTTTAAATATCCTCACATGCACGCATTTTTCTCGTTTGTTTTGTTTTAAAACACATACACACATATTTTTCTTTAAAAGGAATAAAATAAATATTTAGTGAATTTACATCATTACCTTGAGATGTGTTATTAGGTAAATTTTCATAATAAATTTAATAAATATAAGATAATTGTCTTAGACAATTGTTTTAGAAGAGTTAATTATGATATTATTTTTTTATCTCACTGTATGCAAAAATCATCTCTAAAGTATAAATTAAATATCGTAGATTATTTCTTTCAATAATTTAAATTAAAATGAACCTAGGGAGGATTTTATTTTCATATATATATATATTCATAATATGAAAAAATATAAAAAACATTGATGAGATGACATCATAAAAGAGTTAATAATTATCCACTTGTGATTTTTTTTTTCTTTTGAAGGGAAAAGGAAAGAAAAACTAACCAGTATGCACTTAACAAGAAAAAAATAATTTTAATTGTAATGATTTTTAATAAATTAAGTCAATTCCTTACGTGCATTTTTGTGTGTGTGGATGTTTTCCTCCAATTAAATTTAGAATTTATTTGAGTAATTCAGGCAATCATATTTTTTTATATGTTATCATAGCTATAGATATAGATATGATTATTGAGATAAAGTTTTAATTCTAATTAATTGGAAATTAATATAAAAATCTAAAAAATTACATTTAAATTTTGTCTTGACAACTTATTCATATAAAAAAATTCAACAAAAGTTTTTCTGCTAGTTTTAAATATTTTCATTTTCAACATCTATCATCACGATAAGATAAAAAAGTGCAGGAAAACATGCTAACAATATCCGAACTGTTTGTGGAGTTTCACTGAAAGTTATTAGGTAAAATATCATTATTTTATTAACTCTCGTAATTCTTTAGCTGATTTAGACAAAACGATGAAATGCCATGAGATCCCAAGTACTAACAATTTGAAGAAATAAAAATTATTAAATAAGCTCATTTATAAAAACTTTTTTATATTAGTTTTTTTAAAATACATTTAACTTATGAATATATTAATTTTAATTTATGAAAAAATTATTTTTTTTATTTTTTCTATATAGAGAGAAATTTACTTATACATATGCTGTTCTTAATGTGAAATCGATTTGTGCAAAGAAGACATTGAATAAAATATTTTTTTATATAAACAGAAACAAATATATATATATATATATAACATATAGCAGCTTGCAATATTTACTTGCGTAATGCTTGCTTTTAATTATATTTCGATAGACATTACATATAGATTCATTGACCTTTATTTTCTATAGCAATAAATAAGTGGTCATAAGTACTACCTAGTAGCTAGCAATACACACCTAATAAATATATATATGCTATCAGCATCCCAATGTCATTTACGGATATTGCTGAGGTTGGAAAAGTGGTAATCATTGGTAACCTCAACATTTGGATCTAACAATGATTTACATTTGCTTAACTTGGAGAATAAAAATATAAACCACTATATATATATAATATGGGATTATCAAAATTTCATGTCTTTTTCATCTTTGGTATTTCTAGAACATGAAAGAGTCAAAAGAGTGATCATGAATGTGCAACGACATGTAGTATATATATTTATCGCGCACATAGCAATCGTGATAAAATCATGTAAAAATTAAAATCAAAAGTTGAACGATAGCTTTGGCTCCATTTACTTTTTCTTTATTAATTTAAAAATGCGTTTTCAATCCAATAGGCCATAGGTATAGGCGTATAGGTCAAATGTCATTGAGCAGCATATTCGAGGATTATTGGATCGTGGTATATGAAATTCCACTCAAATAATTGGAGTTGGTGGGGAGAATCTGACGGTTCGAAATGTAGTTATGCGCCGTACATATCAGAACTCCTCGATTTAATTACTAAAAGAGTAAGTATATAAAAGTATTTTTTAAAAATAAATATGTAACACCGATCACGATGATCAATTATTATGGTGTTGTACCCAAAGATGTTTGGCTAATGGAAACGTAGTAGATCGGAAAGGTAAAACAAACTTGTATAGGGATATTTCACACGAAGGTTGTTCACGCTTTGTTTCCTTGTGAAAAGTATTTTTTTTTAGAGGGGTTTATCTATTTCGTTCTAATTCTCGGGATCATGAAGTTTTCTTTTCACAAATTTAAAATCAATAAAAAAATATTATGGAGTTGTCCTAACAAGATTTAATATAGTCATAGGGAGTCAAAATTTTTAAATATGTTATTGTGGATACAAAAATCGCGATCCAAAATCGATGAAAAATAGAAATTTGAATGGTTGAAATTTGAGTCCCTTCTAAAAAGGAATAAGGAGTATAGAATTGGAATCAGTTTGACTTAGTAGGGTGACAAGACTGACCCTATATAATTGGAGTCGTTATCAGTGGTTTTTTTTTATGAAAAACATCAGGAAACCTATAGATGGATAAGACAAGCCAATAATCAAATTATGGATTCGGGAGTCGGTTACCCTAACTAGATGCATGAAAGAAAATGATTTACATTGTGGTTTATGTCTTTCTAAAAATGAAGTATTATTATAAGGAATGAACGCGGGTTGTTTTTTTGCGTTTTTTTTATGAATAACTTGACAAGAGTTGTCTCTTGCTCCAACGTATTTCCTACTGCAATGAAGAAGTCAAAGTTTACGTAGTTTTAAGGCATGAGTGGTTAGATGGTAGAAAGGGCCAAGACCGACTCAACGTAATTGGGGTGCCGAGACTGGCTCGACGTAGTTGAAGAGGAAGGGTGGAGATAGACTCCACCCAGTTGAAGAGGAAGGGTGGAGACTGACTCCTCCCATTTGAAGAGGCAGGGCAAAGACCGACTCCGCTTAGTTAAAGAGGAAGGGTGGAAACCGACTCCACCTAGTTGAAGAGGAAGGGTGGAGATCGACTCTGATCATTTGAAGTTGAAGGGTAGAGACCGACTCCACTAGTTGAAGAGGAAGTGCGGAGATTGGCTCCACCCAGTTGAAGAGGAAGTGCGGAGATCGACTCCACCCAATCGAAGTGGAAGAGCAGAGACCGATTCCACCCAGTTGAAGAGGAAGGGCGGAGATCGGCTCCGCTTAGTTGAAAAGGAAGGACGGAGACCGGCTCTGCCCAGTTGAAGAGGAAGGGCGGAGACCGATTCCACCCAGTTGAAGTGTCAACTATGTGTCGATGGGGCTATGTGTGTGTTTCGAAAGTGGATTATCTATTGGCGTTCGAAGATAAAAAAAGTGGATTTTAAATTAGCGTCTAAAGATGGTTAAAAAGGTGGATTGTCCATTAACATCCGAAGAAATGAATAAAAGTGGACTTTCCTTTAGCGTCCAAAGATGATTAAGAAAAAGGTAGACTGTCCACTAGTGTCCAGATATGGTTGGAGAAAAGTGTGGTTGGGAGGCTTTAAGGTTAGGTCCTAGGAGG
The DNA here is from genome assembly GCA_025330945.1 of Mucuna pruriens. Taxonomy (NCBI): domain Eukaryota; kingdom Viridiplantae; phylum Streptophyta; class Magnoliopsida; order Fabales; family Fabaceae; genus Mucuna; species Mucuna pruriens. The sequence goes on from JAENHJ010000226.1 coordinate 40,516, forward strand.
GGGCCGAGACCGACTTGGTCCCGTTGGTGTGAGCAGACCCCATAGAAGCTAACTCTCAGTTTCGACTACATAAGGACCGGTCCGGAGTCGACCTGCAATTGGTTTCGATTACATAGGAGCTGGAGCTGGAGTCGGCCCACAGAACGCAGTACTTGCTGGGCTATACGAGGGAGTGTATTGGCTTAGAACTTCAGGCTATTAAATGAGTATATGCAGGAGGAAGTTTCAAAGATCCTACCTTGTATCCAGGGATTACTTGTTGTGTAGAGCGGGTGAACTCCTTCCTTCTTCTCTTCCATAGATCTTTTATAGACTCTTCCTTTCTTTCTTTGGCTTCTCATGTTCTCTAAAGATTTGGATTTTTCCCCTTCTTCCGATCAGGATTCTTCCGACCTTTTCGTTTCTCTTCTAGCTCTCACGTTCCCTCAAGATGAGATACTTCGCTTCCTTTCCAAATCGTGATTTTTCGACCTCTCCTCTCCTTTGATTCTCCAAACTTTTTGACCCCCTCCCTTTCTCCTATGAGCTCGAGGCCTTTTATAGGTTCCTTCCTGGCCTCCTGGATCTCCCCACCATTTAATGCAGTGGCTTTCCCCTAGGCCCCATTAATGTTCCGATGCCACTAGGAGGGTCTTACCTCATTCAATGAGACGTCCGTGCAATTAATGGAGTGATGACGTTTCTTCATCTTTCTGATTATCGCCACACGCATGTCCTCCATGCTTTCCTGCTTTTCAGAGGGAGACGTCCTCGTCGGGGATCGCACAACTCCCCATCCCAGATCGCATGTGCTCGTGGTCTATTGGGTAGAGCAAAGTGGCTGGATTCGCTTCCCTAAGTTCTTTTTTGACACGTTTTCCTTCCTTTCCCTTCTTTTTGGGCGAGCCGCCACTACTACTCCTCTCCTGCTCTCTGCTTTTTCATTTTGTTCTTGTTGTCCTCTCTCCCTCTACTGTCCTCTCTCTCCATTTTCTGTACCGGACAAAAAAGGGATACTACAATTATCAATATTTAATTATTGATTATGTGTATGAAAATAATTATGTTAAAAAAATAAAATTCATTTTGATAGTTTTTATATTTAGAAAAAAAATATTCGACAATCAAAAATATATAATTCAACTCATTGGTTTATGTTTAATTGAACGTCATCACTTATAGTAAGTCGCAAGTTGCTACTTACTAAAATTTTCATTTAATAATAATATAGTTTAAATATATTTTTCATCCCTTAAGCTTTGTTTGGTGAAATTACGAGATTTTAACTTTTTATTTTTAAATTTAAATTAAAAAAACATACTGAGTTAAAATGAAATTGAAATAGTTTTTATCTAAATTTCAAAATATTTTTATATGCATTTTTAAAACAAAAAAAAGTTTTGTGAATTTGATTTTTAGTTTTAAAAAAAGTACACTCTTGCTACATTTGACAATAACTATTTTTATTATTATTGTGACCACCACTACCATCATCATATTGGAACTACCATCGACACCAATACTACCACTACTACCACCATCATATCGGAACTACCATCGATACTGCCACCATTACTATCACAACCCCACTAATACCATCATCCCACCGATACCACCATCACCACAAATGCTACCATTACAATGCTACCAATACTCCATCGGTACCACCATCACTACTATTACTACCCTGTCACTACAACAAACGACACTAATAATCTACCATCACCACTATTAGCAACCTACCACCACTACAAATGACACTGATGATCTGTCATCACCACCACCACTCCTACCTATATCATTGCCACTACCTCCATCAACACCATCGGCAATCTACCATCACCATCACTACTCCTATTGGCACCACTACCACCACCCTACTTGCACCTTTGGCACCACTACCACCACCCTACTTGCACCTTTGCCACCCCATTACCATCACCACTGATACCATTGATTTTCACCACTACTTTTATCATCACTACTACTAGTATTATTGTCACTATTACCACCACCACCAGCATCCACGACCCACCATCACTATCACCACTCTCATTAGCACCACCAGTACCATTACCATTGCATTGCCACCAACACTCTCACTGGTACATTATCACCAACTAGAACTGAAAACTAAATGGACTATATTTTTGTAGCCTATAGAGTAGGACCAAATTGCCTCATTACTATTCTTTCTATTTTTTATATAATTTCTAAAAAAAATAAGTGTAAGGGCAAAATAGGCTCAATGTATAGGCCAATAATTTTGTTGCCCACCTTAGCCCACCAGGCTAATCTGCCTAGCGCAAATTGGCCTAATTCCTTTTTAGGTTGAATATTTTAGAGCTTAGGTCGGTCTAACCCTTCAGGCTGCTAGGTTGGCTCATTGGGCCAAGCTCATTGATAAATTGGAACTTTGTTTATTAATGTCAAAAGTTTTTGGATAAAAATTTCATTATTTTTAACATTTATCACACATAATTCACCTTTTACTCTAAGTTTAATGCAGTATAGGCACCTAAGTAGAAAAAGGATAAAATATAGCAAAAATTGAGATTTTTGGCAAAAAAAAAAAGTTCAGAGAAGACAAGTACAACTATGCTCCACTTAGCACGCTCTTGCCACTCTAGAACAAACCAGCAAGACCTTACTCTACTTATACACGCTTGTGCTCATCCTATAATCATTCAATACAATTGTGCCCAATCCCAACACACCTGAGCACAAACATAAAAGACATGTAGTACGAATGTGTTCCATTCAACACGGTTATGCACTATCATAGATAAGAACAGCATGACTACGCTCCGTTTTGCATGCCAATACAAGCTACCAAGGAGACTCACTTTGCATAGTATAAAAGGAGCAGGCAAGGAAGGGAAGGAATCATCCCAATCTTTTTAGAGCTTTAGTCTTTCCTTCTCTTTTTCTTCTCTTATATTTTCTCCAGTTTTAGAAGCTCTCTAAGAGCATTGTGAGCGTAGCAAGGCTAAGGAGTAGTGTGTAGAGCATAAGAACAAAGCTCTTAATTCCTACAGGTTCTTCTTCTTTACTCTATGTATTTTTTTTAGCTTGCTTTACTCTATGCTTGGACATGAGTAGCTAAATCCATTTTAAGGGTTATGGTGTAAGCTATGGTTTGAACTCTTAATCTTAATTTGAACACAATTTTCTATTTCTCATCTCCTCTTCGATTAAACTGTTTTATTGTTTTAATATGCTTCTGAAGTAGTGATCACCTCTTGCATGATTAAATCAACAATTAGTAGGTCATCGTACTATAATTAGTTGGTAGATCTATGAAACAATTGGATTTAAAGAAATTGCATGACCAAAACTTTTCCTTAAATTTCTTATTCGATTATTTATTAATCAGCCTTTATATTCTTAATGTTTGCTTGAGTGTGCATATTTCTATATCTACGAACCAACCTAGGACAAAGAATATTGGGAGTACTAGACCGAGGTCTCCTAATATAAATAAGAGGTAAAATCAATGATAATGAGAGAGTAGATTCAGGAAGTTGCATGTAAATAAGATTAAAACAGGATAAGATAGACGAAATCATAACTTTTAATTCAAAATTTAAATTCAAATCTCTTTACTTGTTTTATCTGCTTTTACAATTCTTTCTATTGCACACATATTAAATTAATTTGCTGCCTAAACTATAAAATAATTTTTTTGAAAACTAGTAATCACATACACTAGTCCCTTGGATATAATATTTGAACTAACAAACATACTCGGTACTACTACAATTGGATACGCTTACCCTTAAGTGTATTCTAAAGCGCATAACTTATTTTGTTAACTCTAGCTACCACCAGCATTACCATTACTACCAACAAACAAATACACTCTTCAACTAATTTTAATAAGATAGAGAATTTTTTAAGTGAGTTTATTTTGAAACTAAAATTTAATTTTTAAAACAAAAAAACTAAAACTAAAAATGAGTTTTAGTTTTTAAAATATTTGAAACTTCCAACTAAAGACCACCCAAAACGAACCCTTAAATATAAATTGATTTTTTTATTCCTAAATTTAAAATTATATTTTTAATTCCCACATTCCAGAAATATTTTGTTTTAGTCTTTTTTCTTAAACATTATTAGTGATGTTGTCTTACATGACAAATGGATCGAGTACAAATCATCATTTGTCAAATGTATAGTTAAAAATCAAAGAGCATTGTAAATTTTATAGTTTTCCCTCCAACCTCCATTGACTTGTTTGGCATTGATGGTATGGAACAATATTTTGGTCACTAAAACAACATTTGGATGATTCTTAACGATGTTTTAGTCACATTAAAACAATGTTTAACAAATATTTAAGTGATATTAAACAACAATTAAGTCATCGCAAGTAATCACAAGTAACAAATAATGTCTTGTATTTTGTTTGTTACATAAGTTATAAACAATGCCTTTAACGACATCCGTGACATCCTTTACCTCGCGATCTATTTACTAATATTTGAGTTAGTTAATTAAAGAGAATAAAATAGAAACTTTGAAACATGATACAACCCTATTGGTAATAAATGAAACTCATATCATTAATGTCAAACATCAAAAGGTAAAGGATTCACAGGTATGTACTCTCATCAACTAAAAACTCAATGTAAAAACTTCAAAACATAAAACATATTAGCACTCTAAAGGTCAATCCAAACTACTTAGGTTTAAAGACATAAGGAAACATAACTAAACTCAAAGGTAACATGTCCAACTATGATGTCACAATCCTATCAGAACGAACTACTTAAAAAATAAAATCACTAAAAAGATAGCAACACAAAATCCATCAAACCTCATCTTGTACATGCTTGCCCTCTTATACTTGCTTGCCCTCACCTACAAGTGAGTTCAGCCCAAATAAAACAACACACGACATTATAAAAGGAGTGAGAATATATCTCAATACCATTAAGGTAACCTCAGCCAAATTGGGTAGCACACACACAACAATAGATAAGATATAACACACATCCACAATTAAACACTATGCACATGCTATGATAGTATGCACCTTACACATTACTCCATATGCATGTGGTACCAACTCTACTACAAAAATTAGGCTAGGGGAAACATTGCTATACTCCGCCTCCAAAGTTAACCCATACCATGCTAATATGATATTCTTCAATAACACGTTAGAATCTACTCAGCTTTTACCGTGTGCCCTAGCTCGTGAGATCAGTCACAATCATTAGGGTTTCCATATCGAATAGCCCTTCTATGTCTAATGACCTTATTGCTTGACTTATGTTTACTTTCTCTCACTTCAGTTTCATTATATGATAAATGTTACAATGATTCATTTCTCATCAATTGCTCTCGAAACTAGGTCGATAAGCACCATACTTACCTACCACATGCTAAGTACCTCATCTCGCAACCTACACAGTAAGCACCATCCTCGCCCACACATAGGCCTAGGTTGTTCACCTGACAAGGATCATTTGAGTTCCTTTCTTGCCAACTTTTAGCCTAGGAAGCTTGTTTGATAACCACTCATCCTTACTCATTTTCTCATACTAATCTATCATGCTCATCTCTTAATGCAATAATAGTTAGATCCCAATCAATTATGCATAAGAATAGAAGCATGAATATAAAAACACAACTCATAAGAGAACACATAACTCAAGCCTACACATATGGGGATTCTAGTCACTAAGTTCAACCCTCGCTCAATGATTCGCTCTTTCGCTTAGCGAATAAGAGCTACAAGGAGCTCTATACGCACTCTCCCCCTACATACCACTTTGTTTGCCTGGTGATAAGAGCCACATAGAGTTTGTTGTCCTACGCACTCTCCCCCTACATACCATATAGACTTGCTCGTTCAACGACACACCCAATAGAGAGTCTTAACTCTCTATTGTATACTCTCACTTACAAGGTAAAGTCTCACTCAGTGAATTACGACTCTAAGGTCTTGTACTCATCTTTCGCTCAATGAGACATTGTCTTTACTCAACGACTATGAGTCATAAAGAGTTACAACTCTTTGTTTTACTCCCTTGCTCGGCAAGCCTCACTACTCTCCCAATGAGTAAGACCACAAAGAGCACTACTCTCAAGTCTTGACACACTCGTTTAGCAAGCCTCACCACTAGCTTAATGAAAAAAGCCACAAAAAAACTCGAGGTTCATATTCACTCAACGTGTGTCACACTCACCTAGCAAATAGGACTAACAGAGAAGGATTCCTCCTCTTTATCGTGCTCTCACTTAGTGAGAGACACCTATCTCCAAATGAAAGTGCAACAAAAACAATTCATGATTTTGCAATTTTGTAGAAATCTCAACCTAATCCTTAAAATTAAATGGAGAAACTTAACCAAACTAAATTTTCTTATTTCTTATAGGTTTAACACACAAAAAATAACATCTAATTGCATCCAATTTCATTCAATAAAAAAAGGCCCAAATCAAAACTCCAAAACCCTCACAACCTTCATTTCAAGAATAGCCACGAAAAGAAAACAATTAATAGCATTTGGTCTTCCTTCTAAAAAAAATAAAAAATAAAAATAGAGCTTCATCCTCAAATTCTTACACATAATTTAACTATTTGTTAACATTTTAAAGGGAAATAGTGAATAAAATATTATTGAAGTAAAAACTTTACTGGACGTCATCAACCAAAATTTTTATAATAAAGATTAGTTATTGACATATGGATATTTCCGTACACATAAAATAGTCCCCCAAAATAATGAATGTCATTACAATGAAGTATGAACAATATCCCAACTTCCCTACCCATTCATTGGTAAAGTGGATATCATTGTTTTCTTATCTTTTAGTTTTCATTGTACTTCTAAAAATTTTCTGTAGAAATTCATTTTAATATCCTAAAATAATAGAATTGACATAGCAAATGAGTACTTGGTTCAGTTAATCTTGGCCGCCCACTAGACGGTACTTTTCTAACTAAATATTCATGTCCAATCTAATAAAAAATAAAATCGTAAACCAATTAAAAAAATTGAAAATCAAAAATTGAAAAAGTTGGATTTTTTTTTTATGATTTTGGATGAAAAAATCGTTAAAAGTTTTTAGCAATATCAATTAAAATATTGGTGAGAATATGTAACAAAAACATTAAATCTAATCTAAACCACAATTTATCGAATCAAATTAAATTATATTTTTTTTTAAGAAAACAACTCACGCCGAACTAAATCGCATATTGATTTAGTTTTTTTTTACTCAAAACCGATCTAAATCAATCAGCAAATATTTTTATTTCTAATTAAATATATAAAAATAAAATAAATTCAAGACTAAAATTATTCAAATTTTAAAAAGTAAAAAGTAATTTTTCTAATTTATTTTCATCATTCAATATTTTTAATCATTTACATAAAAGAATATAAATGAAATGAAAAGGTTATTCAACTGGATTTAATTATATTTTTAAAATGAAATATTTAAGAAAATTTGAAAAAAAAATAAATAAGAATTTTCTTTAAAAATAAAAATATAATTATAATAATATAATTTATTATTATTATTATTTTAAGTATAAAATAATAACTTTAGTTACTCTTTAATGAATTTCTAAAATATATTTTAATTAATAAAATATTTCCACAAACCTATTTGATTATAATATATAATTACATGTTAATAATTGCATATGCAGTGTATTCTATTCTACTGAAAGGTTTCATTTCAATTGGATCCTAAAGTAGCATGGAAGGAATGACGCCAAATCTCACAGAGAAGTGGAATAATGTTTTTCCATGTTAGCATATTAAAAGGAATGGACTCCATAACGGACCCTTTTCATTCTATATGTTAATATATTTTTTTTATTTCATTGATTAAAAATATTAGGAGATAAAAATAATCTAAATATTATTTTTTAATTTTAAAATAATAATTTCAAATAAATTATTTTTAAAATAGCAATTTGTTTTTATATATTAAATAAGTATATAATGTTTTGAGAGTAATTTAATTTCTTAATTTATTATCTCTTAAAGAATGATATGTAATTTTACTTTTATTTTTATAATCAAATTTTTATCTTTTGTAATTTTTTTATAAAATAATTATATTTTCTTAATTTAAAATATTTGTTTATTATATTATTATTTAAAAAATGTAAATTAATAAATTTAGTTATTTTAAATGAATTTATAAAAGCGTATGTTGAATTAATATATAATTTATAAAATATATGTTATTATAATATATTAGTAGATATAAATAATTTCATTAAAAGTATTTATTTTACATATTGTCCTTGAGAAAGCTTAGGAAAATAAAGTCTTTCATCAAAATATGATACGTGGTATCAAAATGTGATACATGTGTATAAAAAAGTGGTACGTGATAAGTAAACGAAGGGATTGTATCACTCCACTTAACATTATATTTTTTAAAACTCTAAATGAAATAACTCCTTTGTTTATTTCTAGTATTCCTACTTGATAAAAACTTGTCCCAATTTAATAATTAGTTTTTTTCGATGTGATTTTGATAATTTTTTCGAAAAAAATATTTCAGTCAAAATACCAGAAATTGGATTATATTGAGATCCATTTGTTTGATTGCGAAAGAGATTACAATTCTTAACAACGCCAAGACATGAAAATATAAAATATAGTTTTTTGTCATCTGTTCACACTACACATGTGAACGTGTTTCTTCTTTCTTCGTTCAGTAGTGAAATTTTCTTAATTTGAAGTCAATTCTGGAACTAACAACAAAACATCACTTATCAAATTAGGTGTTTGGATATTAACCATTGGTGTGAAGTCTCATTCCTGCATCATTTTACTTCCAATGAAGGTTGTAATATTATAAATTATATCCCCATTGCTCACTTTTTCAATTATAGTAATGTAGACTGTAAACCTAGTCAAACGCATGTCTCTCTAACAACACCATAACATAATACGATAAATGAAAGTTCTCTTTCAAAATACTTTGTGTAAAATGATAGAAGAGATTTTAGTTTTAATTTTTTGTAAAATAATAAAATACTTAATTTCTACAAAATTTACCAAAATCGACTGTGAAAAATGGCATTAGGTACTCTAATAAAAAATAAAAAAAACTCTACCACAACTCAAAAACCGGTGATAGAAAATAATAAAAGAGAAAATAAGGTATATATTAATCCAATTATATATAAATGTAAATAAATTTATGATTTTTATAATAAATATTTTAAAAATAATATCATTAAACTTATAATAAAATAACATATAATCTCTAATTTTAACGAAGAGTATTTGTTAAGTAAAAAGAAATAATAATTTAAAAACAAGATAAAGCTAACTTAAGAAGAGAAAATAAGAATAAAGAAAAAAAAATAAACTTTTTCATAAACTAAAATTAGTTTATATATAAGTTAATTTATAAAAACTTTTTCATATTAATTTTTTTAAAATAATTTTTAATTTATTCATAAGTTGATTTTAGTTTAAAGAAATTATTTTTATTAAAATAGACTCTAGTTGAAGATAGACTGAATTCCACTTCTAAGTTCTAATTATACATGTTTAAAGTTTTTTATTTAGAATAGTAATTAAATGAATAGTTACTTTTGAGTACATGTTGTAGGAAAGTTGACAGACCAGAATTTCCAGTTTAGTAATCGATGGTTAAGACAAGATCCTTTAGCTACTTGTATTATCAAAGTGAAGGCAAAGGATGTGTTATGATCAATAACTATGATTAACGTCATCATTTGGTGCAATTCTTCTAGCTAATTAACTATCAAATAACAATTTGGAGGAAAAGCCATATGCAACAAGCTTGAATTTGTATTTGGTGGAGATTTCTTTCTTTAATACTGATTAGTGATTTTACTTGTGTATAGAAAGAGTCTACATTAAACATTATATGGGTGAGCCCAAATATGGCACTTGAATGATGTGGCCCACCATTATAAACTTCTTCTAATCAGATTTTGATCAGATCAACATCGAGTCAAAAAAGAAGGACAGATTAGTAAACCTGGATTCTAACTGGTCACTAGAACACAAATTGATAGGCCCAAGACAAGACCCAAGTTGACAGAAAATTGTGATTGAAATGAGCAAAATAAATTATGGGGCCAAAAATTAATATGCACTTCCGAAAAGAAATGCGACACATTAATGAATTTCGTTAATGGAATTATATAAAAAATGTCATATCAAACAGTATTACTTCTAGTATTATTAAACAGAATAAATTACCCTCTCTTTCTCTAAAAAAAAATATATATATATGAGTATTATATTGTTATACTGTATTTTCTCTAAAGATGTAAGTATTCACTGTTTTTTCTTTTTATGTTTAAATATATGAAGTAACTTATTTAACTTATACCATTAAAATAAATTACATTCTCTAAATATTATATTATTTTTTATTTTTATTAAAATATAAAATAAATTATATTTTTTCTTTTGAGTTATAAGAATATTACTTTATCTTTTATGTTTTACATTAAAAATATAATTTAATTTATTTAATTTAATATTATTAAAAATATTCATTATAAGATTTAAAAAAAATAATTGAAAATATATATTAAAAAATATTTTTAATTTACTAATTTATTATTCACTCATTCGATAATTTTATAATTAAATTTAAAATAATTAATATTTTACTAAATGATAATTAAAAACACAAAATTATGAGCTAATTATATATATATATATATATATATATATATATATATATATATATATATATATATATATATATATATATATATATATATATATATATATATATATTAATATACATTTGAAATGTTCTATTTAAAAATATGTTTTATAAACTAAAATTTAAACAATAATAAAATTTTAATTATACATTAATGTATATATATATATATATATATATATATATATATATATATATATATATATATATATATATATATATATATTTACACATATATATATACACACTTTATATATAAGTATTAAATTTTAAAAATTAAATTTTATTAATAATATTTTTATTATAAATATATTCATTTAAAAATTAGTACGCTTATATACATATATTAGCATTATATTTATTAAATTAAATTAATTAAATACTACCTTAAAACCTAAATTTTAATCTGACTTACTTGTATATATATATATATATATATTTGTGTTATTTTTATTTTATTATTTTAAAATATTTTATGAAAATAATAATAATTAAAAACATATTTTCAACATAATTAAATTTAGTATAATTCACAATAATTTTTAAAATAATAACTAAAGGAATATATCAAGAGATAAATTGTTATATTATATAAATAATAAAATATGTAGAATTGAATAAAATATTTTACGAACTAGTTTTTATAAATAAAAAATAAATTTTAAATATATATATATTAGTAAAGTAAATATATTTGTATTTATTAAGGAAAGAGAAAATAAATTTTAATACAAGAAGGAAAGAAGGAAAGGTAATGTAATACTTAATATGTGAGGAAATGATAGTATATAAGATTTTTTGATAATTTTTTTTAACATATGCTAATAAAACTTTAACTCAAAATTTATATATATAAAAAATAAAATATCATATATTCAAATTTGTCAAGAGAGGAGAGTGTAATTTTTACATAAGAGACAATATAAGAATGAAAAATATTGTAATATTTATTTTTCTCATATAAATGTGTGTAATTTATTTTATTAAATAATAATTAGTTATCAATAAAATTGATAAATATTTTGTTGATGTAATATGGTTAAAAAAAATTAATATTTAATAATTTTAAGGATTAAAGTAATAATTTTATAGTTTTAATGGCTAGATTCACATTCATACTTTTAGTAACTTTAATTAAATGCATTACTAAAGAAAGAAAAAAAAAATAATATGCACCCCTCGAAATAAATCAAGTGGTATTCAAAACATGATATTAGAATTTTTTATTCTATTCTTGTACATTTTTGTTGCCATGTTCAGAGTTTTCGGTTAAGTTTCAAGCCCAGACACTTGTACAATTCAGAGAATTTTCAATCCAAACCAAAAACCTTTTAAAAATCCATCAACCCACCAAATTTAGTACTAGTTCAATTTGATCTATGGTAAAGAGTTTTGCCAACGATTGAAAATGTAATTTATTTTTTTATTGAAAATTATGTTGAGGATTATTGAAGTTTAAAAATCACTGGTGAAACTATATATGTTGATGATATTTTTTCATCAAAATAATTTATTTTGATTTCTTAGCCCGTACTCTAAGGATACTTGTTAATTTTCTCCCATAAGAAATTCTTTATTTTCTTTAAAAATTTTGATTATATTTTAAGAAGACTTGATAGCCAAAAATCAACAAATTATATTATTGAAGTGGAAAAAAAAAAAGTCAAAGTAAATGCAATTTTAGTGTGGAGCAACGACAATTTTCCTTGTCTTGTTTTGATTTTATATTTTTTTGTATTTATTTTGGATTATTGAAACAAGGAAGGATTGACACGATTATAGTTCGATTGCTATGTTTGAAAGTTGGAGTGATTAGTGATGGACATAAATAAATGACAAAACAAATTAATAGAAGGAATTGTCAGTCACATGGAAATGTGAATCATAGGCATTATTCACTTGCATGGCTGGTCTGCTGTGGGACATGGCATGCTTAACCACTCACATTTCATTTTTTTTTCATCCTACGTGACCCATGACTAATTTTATTTCATCAATTTTTAATTTTTTGTCTGAAAATTATTTTTGCATATTTAGAGAATTAGAAATGGATATTTCCATTAAATAGATAATCTCAATCATGTGAAAACAATGATATCTTCGCTTATTACGATGAGACATTGATTTTTTATTTGTTCAATAGGAATTAAGGCACAAAATAAATAAGTAAATTATTATTTTGGTATTTATAATTCATTCACCTTTGATTAGTAATTAAATCTTTGATTAGACTTTGACAGAGACATTAGGTTTGAGCATAGCATTGAACCTTTTTCTGTATTGTTACAGTGCTGATCTACCCCTTTTGGTTGAATGTTCAATGCTGGGTTTTTTCTTTTCCACTTTCTGGTAAAAAAAAAAATCAATACTGGGTTTTCTTTTGATGAAATGAATGTAGGTTTGGAATCGGAAAAAAATTACTCGGGCCGCGCATTGTGCCATGGTCGTTATTCATTTTTGTGTATTGGGCCAACATATTTCAATTTTCAAGGTTTTTCTATTTACACCTCTTTATAAAAATTAAGTACACCTCTTCTATATATTTATTATTATTAAAAAATACTTTTGTATAAAATATAAAAACTATTTTTACATTTATCTTCATTATTCTTTTAACCTTTTTTTTTTTACTTCAATCTCTATTTTTTTTTAATCCTAATTTTATACTTCAAATTTATTATTCTTCAAATTCTAATTTTATACTTCATCTTTATTATTCTTTATATCCTTATTTTATATTTTATTTTTATTATTATTTAATAATGTGCGTTTTCTAACATATGATGTTTTTATTTCATCAAATCTATATATAATGTTATGAGTCGAAAAATATTGTAAATTTTGTTTTCATCCATAATTGCAATAATATGTACTTACTTTACTTTTTTATTATTATACGTGACTTATTTGTATTATATAGAAACTATTTTATTGAAAAATTATATCTATTTTGAAAAGTAAGTTTCTGAATTATATTTTTATTTTTAAAACTTACTTTATGGAACAAATATAAATTTTTTAAAAAGGTAGTTCTAGTATTTTTTATTTCATTATAATTTAATTTTTTTTGTTCATAAATTAATATCTAATCTAAAATGTGTAAACGAGCGAATGTTACTTTCCTTCACCATCAAAGTCACAAGTTTGTTTTTATTGAAGTAGGAACGCCCGAGAATAAAAAATGTCAGAAGTAGAAATTAAGGAACGATGATGATAGAAATTGTGAAAGATTGATGAGAAAAATGTCTTTCAAAGAGAGGGTGCGAAGGAATAGAGAAGTTTTGGAAAAATAATGTTCTGTGAAAAACAAAATGAGATGAGATAAACGAAATGTACAATTATTTGAATCAAAATCAACAAAAGAGAAAGGTATTTAGGTAAAATTAAATATAAAAAAGAAGTGTAGTAAGGAATTTAAGTGGTGTAAATAGAAAAGGCCTATTTCAATCTAGGCAAATATGGATTAAAAAGGATTTAGGTTAACAATTTGCTTAGTTAAGGGAAGGTTTTTTACTTTTTAAAATTCCATTTTACTTACATATCCCCTCTCTCTTTATTGTAACCCCCTCCTCCCTTTTTTCAAAATATCTTCACTATCTTTAACTAAAGCTCTCAAATTAAGCTATCAAGATCGGTGAGCCAAGATATAAAAAGCGATTTAGCACGAAATTTGTATAGATTGTATATTTGTTGGCTTAACCTATTAACTTTTTAAGTAGGGTCAAATTGTTTCTTTTATATTTATGTAAAATTAAAAAAAAAACATTGATACAAATAGACTTAATAGTTTTCGGACCAACAATTACTAGGTTCAACTTGGCCAATTTGTTCCATTTATTCTGATCAAATTAGTCAACTTCTTTTTAAGCCACCAAACCACTATATCAGCTCAATTTTTATAGTTTTATCTTTAACACCTCTTTCTTATTCGTTGCACACACAACTTATCCATTTTTCTCATTATTTAAAATATTACATAAATTAATTTTATATATAAAATACCTTAATAAAGAAAGTACATTATACATAATTTATTTAATATTATAGTAATTGTGCAAAAAAAAAAAAATTCTCAAGCCTAAAATGTGATAGTAAAACATGAAAGAATACAAAATGCTCTTATATAAATTAAAATAAAATATTTCAAGTTATCAAAAAATAAGAAATAAGTTCTACAAAATATAAAATTAATATTTTAAAAATTATTAGGACCAAGAATAATTCAAAATGGGCCTAAAATGGTCAAACACATGACTACACACATTAAGCCTCACGAGTAGATGTCAAAAATATAAAAAAGAATCAAGTCCTAAAAATGGGTTAAACAACTTGTGACTGTAAACACATAATTCTCTCAATTCAACTTGAATTTTCAATGATTTTTCAAGGTTATAAACACATCATGATTCTAAACCAAAACTCTCAATCAATTATGCATCAAAATTGCAATGGAAGGAACAAACTTTGAATGAGATTCTTTAAAATTCTCTTACTCAGTGTGACAATTTGAGATAAAATTTGCAAATAAGATCATCTAACAAGCATGATCAAAAGCTCTAAACAAAATTTGATTTTCATTATCCTTTAAGGATAAGTGAATACGAAAATATCATTGTTCTTTTGTCAAAAAAATCATGACATAAAACGATCAACTTACCATGTTTTAAGATGAAAAAAGGTCCGATTTTGATATATGTCTCGAGATATGTCTATTGAGTAACATGAAAGTAGAAAATCCCTTTAATCAATTTTAAAAAACATCAACTATGTTAATCGAATTTGTATCTAAACAAAGGAGGAATGGGTTTTAAAATTATTCAATTTTCTCTCAATTTAATTGATGAAAATGAACAAGATTAAAACTTTTACTATTAATACTTGAAACTAAACAATAGTCCCGTGTCAATTTTGGAAAATACACAAAATATGGGGTCTAATAATTTCAAAGAACGAATTTTAAACTTTGATCATTTTAAAAACAAATCCAAAAAAATTGGGAGTATTTCTAAAATATTATTAATTTAAGGTACATGTAATATCACAAAATTGTATGGTAAAAAGTACTAAAAATATTTTGCCCAATTTTGGCCCATAATTAAAATAAGGAGAAAGGGTAAATTTTGATAAAATTTAAATTTTCGATGTTATTTAACATAAAACAACCATAAACATGCATTAATCCAAACTCTGGTACTAATTTAATGGCAAAATGACGTGCAATCATGACATGCTTATAATATATAATGACAATTATAAGATGGTTAGAAAACTTGTGCATGAAAAGGAGATGAGATTACTCAAAAGGGATAACAAACAATGAAACGATGGTAGATAGGATTTTTCACAGAAAATTGTCTAATGAAACAACAATTTTATAATCATTAGATAATAGTAGAGATCTTTCATTTGAGTACTAATTGAGAGCCAAACTTATCATAGGTTCATTGACATTATAAGTCCAAGTGACTAGTATCTATAAATTAAAATACCATAAATATTATTTTCATAGTTGATATTAATAATCTAAAATAAAATCCATAATTAGACAATGTTAATTCATGAAATTTTTCACACACACAGGATTTCCTACACAATGTTGTACCACCTAAAATTGTCTAATGAGACAACAATTTTATAACCTTCAAACCAGAGTAAAGACTTTCAATTTGGTACCAAGAAAAGGGCCTAGCCTATCATAAGCTTACTTGTTGGATCATATTTTATATACTTCCAAAATAACCCCAAGTATTTTGATGATAACAAATATTATGACCAAAAAGTATGACTAATGATTTGTTTCGGTACTTAGTCTTTAAGAGTACAACAAAGTCATCACAATATGGAAATATGAATTGCATTCATATAAGAAGAATGTGTTCTCTTAACAAGATTATATATCCACATCCAAACAATTTCATCGTCCATAGAAGACTCCATCCAATAACGAAACTTTGTCTAATAAGGGACTTAGTTTCTTGAGCATGAAGTTTTTCTTGTTTTCTATACTTATCCTATCTTGTAACTAGTTATTTAACTTATGCACTCTAGTTTCAACGTATCTCTATTCCAAGATTTGTATAATGTTCATATATTTTATATACGTGTTATGCTCTATTTATGCTTTGTTGTTCAGAGTAGCAAAGAGTTCCTTTTCCAGCTCTAAAGAAACAAGTCAACCTTGATACAAGAGAGTTTTTATCATGAATTTATGGTTAAGGAAACAAACAAAACAAACATCTCTTATCAAACAAAGATAACATGGTTAAGGAAAGAGAAAAACAACTTTCTCAAGCATACCTTTTTTCCTATCCTCAGAAGAAGACAAGCTTCTCCAAAAGCTCTACAAAAAGTACCTCTTGGGCATTTAATAAGAAGATATCTCTCTCAATACATAACAATATCTTTTTTCCTCACGTCTATATACTGCCTTCAATTAAAGAAGTTGAAGTAGATTTGAGAACACAAGTATTACTAAATGGGAAGAGAAAAATGAGATAAAAGTTCATAAAACTTTTAGTGCTCTTTGGACAACAATTTTAGAAAAGTTTTAGTGAAAAACTCTATGTATTTACTTTGCTAAAACAAAGTAAATCTTTTGTTTGTAATTGCTATATGCTCAACTAGTAAGTTATCTTTTGTAAAAACTTTTTTTTATATCCTGAAGAGGCTAAATGTTTAAAAATACTTGATGTTACTTGCAATCAAGTAAATTACAAGTGTTATATAACCTAAAAAGGTTTTGAGAATACTTGGTTTGTAAGTCAATTGACTTTAGTAAATAAATTCTTCGAGTTGAAGGGACTAGACATAACTCTTGTGGAAGAGTGGACCAAGATAAAATCCTTGTGTTGTTTTCTCTCTTCCCTTCTTTTTGTTTTTGTTCTGCACATCTTTGTGTTTTTGAAAAACTTCAAAAAAATCATACACACAATTCAATCCTCTTTCTTGTGTGTTTCTTGTTTCTTCAGTTGCTATTAGAGCTCATTCTCTATGGGTTGAACATCTCACAATATAGGGAAAAAGATCCTAATAGCCATGAAAATTAAAAGACATGTTATCAACAAAGCTTTTCTGTTCAAAAGATAAAACTATGACTACTAGAAACAAAGAATGATTGCATTCTTTGATGCTTGTCATATGGACATATGAGATGTTGTAGATAATGAAAACTATATTCCAGCCAAAGATGGAATAGAGATTCTTAGATCATTTTGGAATGAAGAGCAGAAAACAAGATACTCACTAAACTCTAAAGTTAGAAACTTTCTTATGTGTGCCTTAGAAGAAGTAGAGTATGAAAAAGTTCATAATTGCAAATCCTCAAAAGAGATATGGGACACTTTAGCTTTAGCTTATGAATGAATGTCTTAGGTAAAAGATTCCAAAATAAGTATGTTTATACATCAATATGAGTTGTTTAAAATGGAGGACCATGAGAGCATTGATCAAATGTTTGGAAGATTCCAAACAATTATCAACAATATAAGGTCTTTAGGCAAAACTTATGATAATTATGATCATATAACACTACAAAAAAAATCAAATTTAGCGACCAAACGTTTCCGTCGCTAAACCTTAGAATTCCGTCGCTAAATATAAAAAATGGTGGCTAAATCACTTAGCGACGGAAATAGCGACCGAATTTGGTCGGTGGGCAAAACCCTAGTCGCTAAATAATTAGCGACCGAAACAATTTCGGTGGCAAATTTTAGCGACGGAATTTTTCGGTCGCTAAATGTTTCGGTGGGTAATTCTAATTCGAATATTAGCGACCGAATATGAAAAGCAATTTCGGTCGCTAAAATCGGTGGCTAATATACTTTAAAATATTATATAATAAAGTTTTGGGTGGTCGCTATTTCGGTGGCTAAATGTGAAGCCTCATATTAGGTTTGCGACGGAATTAGCGACGGAATTAGAGACGAAATTATTCGGTCGCTATTAGCATCTACAGGCAAACGTGTTTAATTAGAGACGGAATATGTCGGTCGCTATAAGCGTGTCTAATTAGAGACGGAATAGTGGCGGTCGCTATTTCAGTGGCTAAAAGTAAAAATTCCTATTATGTTAGTGACGGAATTAGCGACGGAAATATTTGGGCGCTAAAATTTTCGATTTTTTTTTTTATTTTTAAATTAGTAAACTATATAAACCTGCCAAATATTTATCAATAATTACAATTTTAATCACATTATAAAGAACATACAATAACAAATTTGAAATAAACAATTATATAAGAAAACATTAACAATTAAAAGTATCCAAATTATTACTAAATATTCAAACTCATAATAACTAAGAACATAATTATCCTAAACATTGTGAAAATAATTATCTATTACATCATGCTAAACATATCATCCTAAGCATTATCATCAAGACCATCACTATTATTATCAAGTGCGGTGGGGGTGGCATAAGAGATTTCAACCGCAAAGTGGTTTAGAATAAGTTCGCATTTGTTGGTTTTGTTGTCAGATATGCTCACTTTGCTCTTCATGGTTATTCAACAGTTGACAACTTTCTCCTCAAGTGATTTCTCCTTAGCAGTTTTTTTCCTTAAGTTCAGTATTCAATTTATCAAACTAGAAAAATTGAAAGTCAAACTAGAGCTCACTTCAATTCCATCCACTACGAATTCAAATTGCATGTTGGCGTGTAGGGCTTAAAAGGTCAAGGTAAAAATAATACCTGCTCAAGTATCACCCCATCTACTAAAAAGCAGAGAAGGATTGTAAGCGAGCCCATATATATGACCACCAACAAAGGGCAATACAATACCAAATTTTCTCGAGCTACGGTGAGTCCAGGTCCCTCCGGACCAGTTCTGACTGTGTGGAATGTACCACATAAGAATGAGAAGTTAGCAGTTAGGATGAACATAATCAAGGATGAGCAATACTCAAATCAAGGTATATATGCACTGGTCACAGATAGCCAGAAAAAAAAAATGTACACTTTTTTCCTCTGTCATTGGTTTGTTATAGCAAGGAAACACCTCACAAAATTATATAATTTAACACATTTTGCGGATGTTATATGACCATGATGCAGAGTACAAACAATCATAGATGACTTGTATATTTAAGGTTAATCTAGGAAAAATTGTAGAAAAAAGACTTGAAAAACATTATTGAACGGGTGTTTTAAAATTTCTTATCCAAATGCATCAACAGGATATCATCAACTACAGTTATCAACAATCATTCATGATGCTGGTAATGTCAACATTAACTGGTGTTTTCCACAATGTTCATTCCATGTGTTTAACTTTAACCCTTACAACTTATCAAAAATAAATTAAAATTCAGAACCATCTCACAACAATGAAATAGTACAACAAACAGATGAGATTCAGACCTTCCTACCTTTATCTCTTGATTCAACCGCACCAACTGATACCATCCACCAAGATAGAGTAGTATTTACTTTCAAACATACATTACTCAAGTGTAAGTTTGCCTGCATATAGCAAAGCCTTCTATATAAAATTTCTCACGCAAGCCACTAGGTCAATATATCGACCAAGGGCTCGGTGGAACTGTAAACTACCAAGTAAAATAAATGTAAAGAGGATTGGAGCAAAGTGATCTGCTCTCACGTGAAATTTGAATCATCTTATGCTTAAGCAAACCCATATTCAATTAGCCTCAATACCTCTCCCACTTGGGTTTGTGCTATCTCTCATTCAGATATTATTTAAGTCAACAGATGCAATATGTTAATCATCAAGAGCTCCACATTGATGGATAAAGGAAAGATGCGTAGTGATTAAAGTTTGAAATGTTAGCAATAGAGATTAAAGTAACCACAAATTAAATAAATAAAAAAGAAGCAAATATATAAATGTTCACCTCAACAACTTCAGTTCCACCATTTTGTATGCGATCGGTCAGGTATTCAATTTCTTTTTGGGGTGAAATAGCAAGGAGGTATAACTCGATAATGAGTGATTTTGTCAGGTAATAAATACAAAATCAAATATGGTAACCATTAAGAATCAGAATTATTTATGGTGAAGACCTGAGAAAGAAGAGGTAAAATTGTGATTCCAGCATGTCCCCCAACAACTGGCACCTCCACATCCCTTGGATCAACACCAGAACTTCTGCCTGCAGTTTATGCCCAACAAGTAAAAATGAATGATGTGCAATTCGGTAAATAAGATTAAACAATAATATGAGAGCTACGAGTACAGACACTTTATGGTATCCAGACTTCAACAAATAATGTTATACAATTCACATAATTTAGATTATTAAATGGGTGTGATAGAAACAGGAATCGGGTATGATGATATTGTATTAACAACCAGAATTCCATTTTCTGAAACTGATATCACTATCAAAAAAGAAGGATTACAGATTGCATCTATCACTCTATAAAATACTGGGAAACAAAGAAAATTCCACAGGTTCTTCAAGGACTGAACATCTTCCACATTTCCTATTCAATTTCTGTCTGGCCTCACACTTCCTATCCTTCCCTATTGCTACTATATTCTCATTTCCCATAAATAAATTCCCTTCTTCCGCTACTACTCATTGCCAGTTCAGAATTTGGTTAGCTACAAACTATTAGCATGAATATTGCCCCCTACGTAATATACACCTCAAGATTAGGGTTTATCAGAATGATAGTGCCAGCATAAGTCTTTTCAAAGATTGCACTAATTTCCTTTAAACCAACAATGTTAATTACAGGGGTCCAAAGGAAAATATTGCTTTATATGCATATACTATCAACAACACAAAAGATTGTGACAAAAAAGCAAATCAGCTTTACTCACACAAAGACTCAGTTCCTTAATTATACCATCACGGGTTGTTATATTCAAGAATGCTTGTAAGCATAGCTGGTCTAAGCTTGAAACACAAAAATGTTACATTTGGATATGTTACAAAAATGCACTTTCGGTTTGGGGTCCTCCGCACTTGTCGTCATGGGTCCGTGCGCTTCGGTCCGGGTCCTGGTCTGCACTCGGTTCTGGGGTGCTTGGGCCGGGTCTGGTCTGCACCGGGTTCGCAGGGTGCCTCGCGGTGCTGGTGGGCGGTGTGGACGCGGGGTTCGTCGCGCAGACGGTTCGCGAGGCTCGGTCGCGATTCGCAGGGGCGTCCCGGTGGCTCGATGCCGGTGGGGTCACGCAGTGTTGCCGCTGGTTCGGTGGTTGCGGGTTGCACCATCGAGGAGGTCACGCCCAGGGGAGTGGGGAGAGCTCAACAAAAGTGCAGGAAGTGGTGAGTTGCAAAGCTGAAAAAACGCTTGAAGTTTTTCGGAAAGAAGAAGGAATGCGGGAAAGGTAAAATAATAAATGTAGATGGTGGGAAATTTAATAAAGAGGGTGGGAAAAAAATTAAGATGCGAAAATTAAATAATAAATTGTAAAAAATTGTAACTTTTAATTAAGAACATAGGTAAAAATTAATTTAAAAAGTAAGAAAATTTTAAAGTGAAAAATTTTTGAGAGGGAAAAAATTTTAATTAATAATTTTTTAATATTTGCAATAAATTTATTTAAAAATGTGGGATAATTTTTAGAAGGTGGGAAAATAAAATAATAAATTTTAGTTATTTGGGAAAATTATTTTCTAAAATTGAGAAATTTTGAGAAGGTGGAAAATTTATGTTAATTTTAATGACACATTTACTAACTTTATAAATTATTTGGATAAAATTAAAAGTTAACTTAATTTTAATTAGAAAGTTAGTAACTTTACTTGATTTAATACATAATGACACTAAAATCATGTATAATCCACGTTAACACCTAATTACAAGTAACGTACAGTCAAATAACTCAATTAATTGATAAATAATGACTAAACATGCTATTATTTGAATAAAATTAAAAATTAACTTAATTTTAATTAGAAAGTTAGTAACTTTACTTTATTTAATACATAATGACACTAAAATCATGTATAATCCACGTTAACACCCTAATTACAAGTAACGTACAGTAAATAACTCAATTAATTGATAAATAACGACTAAACATGCTATTATTTGAATAAAATTAAAAATTAACTTAATTTTAATTAGAAAGTTACTAACTTTACTTGATTTAATAAATAATTACATTCAAATCATGTATAATCCACGTTAACACCCTAATTACAAGTAACGTACAGTCAAATAACTCAATTAATTGATAAATAACGATTAAACATGCTATTATTTGAATAAAATTAAAAATTAACTTAATTTTAATTAGAAAGTTACTAACTTTACTTGATTTAATAAATAATTACATTCAAATAATGTAAAATCAACTTTAATATCCTAATTACTTGTAATATATAGTCAAATAACTCCATTATTTAATAAATAACTAGTAAACATACTATTATTTGGTTAAATTTAAAAATTAACTTAATTTTAATAAGAAAGTTACTAACTTTACTTGATTTAATAAATAATTACATTCAAATAATGTAAAATCAACTTTAATATCCTAATTACTTGTAATATATAGTCAAATAACTCCATTATTTAATAAATAACTAGTAAACATACTATTATTTGGTTAAATTTAAAAATTAACTTAATTTTAATAAGAAAGTTACTAACTTTACTTGATTTAATAAATAATTACATTCAAATCATGTAAAATCAACTTTAACACCCTAATTACTTGTAATATATAGTTAAATATATGTTGTAGGTGTTTTAAAATTCCGTCGCTAATTCCGTCGCTAACATTTGGCTTATATATATATTTTCCGTATGTTACATATCCGTCGCTAATTCCGTCGCGAAAATAAACGTTTTTCTCTTTTTACAAATTTAGGTTTCCGTCGCAAATTCCGTCGCAAACTATATGTTGTAGGTGTTTTCAAATTCCGTCGCTAATTCCGTTGCTAACATTTGCCTTATATATATATTCCGTGTTTTAATAATCCGTCGCTAAATCCGTCGCTAACATAGACGGTTTTCTCTTTTTAAAAACTCAGGTTTCCGTCGCTAATTCCGTCGCAAAACATACGTTGTAGGTGTTTTAAATTTCCGTCGCTAATTCCGTCGCTAAAATATGCCTATATATACATTTTCCGTATTTTAAAAAACCGTCGCTAATTCCGTCGCTAAAATAAACGGTTATTTCTTTTTAAAAACTCAGGTTTCCGTCGCTAATTACGTCGCAAAACATACGTTGTAGGTTTTAAATTTCCGTCGCTAATTCCGTCGCAAAAATATGCCTATATATATTTTCCGTATTTTACAAAACCGTCGCTAAATCCGTCGCTAAAATAAACGGTTATTTTTTTAAAAAAATCAGGTTTCCGTCGCAAACATACGTTCTAGGTGTTTTACATTTCCGTCGCTAATTCCGTCGCTAAAATAATCCTATATATACATTTGCCGTATTTTAAAAAGCCGTCGCTAAATCCGTCGCTAAAATAAACGGTTACTTTTTTAAAAAAATCAGGTTTCCGTCGCTAATTCCGTCGCAAAACATACGTTGTAGGTGTTTTAAAGTTCAGTCGCTAATTCCGTCGCTAAAATATGCCTATATATACATTTTCTGTATTTTAAAAGACCGTCGCTAAAATAAACGGTTATTTCTTTTTAAAAAATCAGGTTTCCGTCGCTAATTCCGTCGCAAAACATACGTTCTAGGTGTTTTAAATTGCCGTCGCTAATTCCGTCGCTAACATATGCCTACATATACATTTTCCGTATTTTTAAAACCGTCGCTAAATCCGTCGCTAAAATAAACGGTTATTTTTTTTAAAAAAAATCAGGTTTCCGTCGCTAATTCCGTCGCAAAACATACGTTCTAGGTGTTTTAAATTGCCGTCGCTAAGTCCGTCGCTAAATCCGTCGCAATTTTGTATGATTTTCTTATTTTCAATTTCCGTCGCTAATTTGGTGGCTAATTGGCGACGATTTTTTTCCGTCGCTAATTTCCGTGGCTAAAATGATATTTTTTTGTAGTGTAATCAAAATCTTGCGAAGTTTGCCTAGATAGTGGAGACCACAAGTAACAACTCTCAAGGCATCCAAAGACCTTAAAAGCTTCCCATGGAAGAACTTCTTAGCACCTTCAAAGTTCATGAGATAAAACTGAACAAGGATGGAGGCCAAAGAAAGAGTAAGTCTCATAGCCCTCAAAGCTCAAAGAACTCATAAAGGATCATTGTCCAAAGCCTTAAAGCTAAGGAATCTTGTGAAGAAGCCTCTAAAGAAGAAGATTTTGATGAAGACGAGCTCTCCTATATCTCAAGGAAGATCCACTTCATGTGGAAACATAAAGGAGGATCTAGATGAAAGAACGACTCGAGAAAGTACACCAAGGAAGTCAAAACAAAAATCTAAGTGGTGTACTACGAGTGCAAAAAGTCTAGATATTTCAAGTCTAAATGCCCTAGTTTGGAAAAGGAGAAGGAGAAAAAAAGTCTTTCTTCAAAAAGGTGACATGGCAACATGGAAGGACCTTGAACTATATTCTTAAGAAGAAGAAGAAGATGAAGAAGCAAACATTTGCTTGATGTTTGACACTACGAAAGATGAAGATGACGAAGAGGTAATACTCAATAATGTAAACCATCTTCAAATAGTTTATCAAGAACTCTTCTCAAACTCTTCAACTCTTTGAATAGACCACAATTGATTAGAGATGTTCATTAATCGAATTGATCTTGTAAATATAATAACTTAAATTAAATTAATTAAAATTAAGTTAATTAACTTTAAATTTGAACTAAATCAACTATAAGCGATTTAATTCTCATGTTTATTTTTTCTCAATTTAAGCTAACTAGTTTTTTAACTATTTCAATGCATGAGTTACATTTATATAATAAAAAATAAAAAAACATATAAAATTATATTAATATTTAAATTATATCTATATCATAGATATGCATAAGAAAATTTATTCTAGCCATGTTTTGAAATTTCGTTGCCAAGAGGTGAGTTCATACAAGTGTTTTGAGTTTCAATCCCAGAATAAGTGTTTTCCAATGGTGAGTTCGACTTTTTTAGTTGATTTAGAGAAAACAATGATATACCGTGAGATCCCAACTAACAATTTGCATAAGAACTATTGTCAAGCTGACTATTCCTAATGCCGAAATCGATCTGTGCAAAGAAATGAATTAGTTAATTTTTTATAAACGAAACAAATATTTACTTGTGTAATGCTTGCTACTAATTATATTTATAGAGGTTACTTATAGATTCATTGACCTTTATTTTCTTTAGCAATAAAGAAGCGGTCATATATAAGCTTTGTTACATAAAGAAGCAATACACACATAATACACCTCTATATATGCTAACGTTACACTATTAGCATCCCAATATACTTGGGGTTGCTAAAGTGGTTATCATTGTTAGCCTCAACATTTGGAACTAACAATGATTTATTTGCTTAACTTGGACAATAAAAATATAGACCAATATAATATGAGATTATCAAAATTTTGCCCATTTTATTTTTGAATTTTCTCATTTCTAAAACATGAAAGAGTCTAAAGAATAATCATGAGTATCTATATTTCACAAAACTAGTTAAAAATTGAAAAATTAGTTAAAAATTAGTAATTCTAAACCATGAAAGAGTTCAAAGAGTGACCATGACTGTCTATATTTAAAAAAACTAACTGAAAGATAAAAAAAAAAACTAGCTAAAAGCGAGTAGTTAATAGAAAAAACTATTAAACTAAATTATGAATGTTTAATAAAATTATATATTGAAATAGTTAATAAACATCAAATGACATAAATAACAATACTTACACACATGTGTATATATATTAATTTTATTTTATGTTAATTATTGTTGTGATGAAAATATCTTGAATTATCTATACTAAAAAAATTATTGTACCAAAAAATTATGTGTGTAATATTAAAAATAATAGAATAAATAATTTAAAATAATGTAATATAAAAAATATTCATAAAATATAAATAAAACAAACATGATATATGAATATCAATATCTTGAAATATAATGCTGAAATAATAGAATAAATATTATAAATAGTATCATGGTTAAAATATAGTATAAAAAAAGGAAAAATAATAAATCTCTTCCTTATGTAAAAAATAAATAAAATCATATCTTATGAGTAGAAGAAGAAAAAGAAAAAAAATATAATAAAATTCTACCTTATACAGGAAATGATAAACTAAAATTTAATAAATATTTTAAGGAGACACCAGGAAAATGAATGTAAAATCTAGAATGTAGAAGGTAGCATTTTAAAAAATGTGTAGTATCATTTAGCAGCGAAAAAATAAACCTAAAATAGGCATATGAAGAAATAAACGAGAAATAATAATGTAACCTGGCGCTTTTATCCTTCGTCATTTCATTTTCTCATGTTCATACACTATCATTAATCGATTATACTTATATATAATAAATTATATAATTCAAATTGATTATGTCGAATTATCTAGTAAATTATATTTATATATAATTAATTATATAATTCATTTAACCAATTAGATCGAATTATATAATTTGATTATATACAAATATAATAATTATATAATTTAACATAATCGATTAAATTTAATTATATAATTAATTATAATTATGTAATTATATTTTATTTATACATTTATATATTCTTAACATATTTATATGTTTATAATATTATATATTTATTTTTAATCACAATGTACTAATATAATTTTTATATATTTAAATTTTTTAACATATTCATATGTTTTTGGTTATTGATTATATTATTAGTTTGTTTCAAACTTTTGGTTTTATATTTTTTTTATTACATACAGAAGCAGCATAGTATAATATATTTTTTTATTACATACAAAATAGGATAATTATTATAATTGAAAAAAATACATATATAATATACATAATTATTTTTTAAAATAAAAATAATTATTTTATATGTGCTGAATTATGTTAAAAAAATTAATTATATAATTTTTTAAAAATAATCATAAAAAATTCAATTATTTTATTGTTTAAAAATTTAATAATATAAATATATTCATTATCAATTATGAATATATATAATCGATATATATATATTTGTAGTTTATTATTTACATTCGTAATTGATTACGAACATACATAATTGATATATATATATATATATATATATATATATATATATATATATATATATATATTCTACATTATCTAGTTAAAATTTTATTTTATTTAAAATAATTTTTATGTTAACAAATTATTTTATATAAACGTTTTCTTAAAACTAATTATATAATCAAAATTATGTGTGTGTGTTAAATATTACATATATTGTGTGTGTAATATATAAATATTACATATATATTTATATATATATATATATATATATATATATATATATATATATATATATATATATATATATATATATATATATATATATATATATATACTTTTAATAATAATATAGTAATCCAATTTTGATATATTTTGATACATTTTTGTATATACTTAATTTTATATATTTATATATATTTTTTAATATATTTAGTTGTTTGCAGAAGTGAAGAATTAGTTTCACATCTACTTGTGTAGATTAAATTTTGAAAAAAAAAATATTACTTTTAGTAATTAATCATATTATTGATTTACTTGAGATTTTGGTTCGATATTTTGAATTACATACAAGCAAAATGTAATATAATACATGTGTTTTTTTTTTATTATATACATTATATACAAGATATAGTAATTAATATAATTTGACAAATATATATATATATATATATATATATATATATATATATATATATATATAATTGGTTTACATTTATATATATAATTATATATTTAATGAATAAGGATAAAGTTGAAAATTTTTATATATTATATTTTATTTTATCTGTTTAGAATAATTGTATAATTTTATTTTTACCAAACAGATAGTAATCAAAAATAGCTTTTAATTAAGGTACTAAAGGGAAATTTTTTTATACCTTGTTTATTTATGCAGTCTCTTTGAATTTCAACCAGAACAAAAATATCAATTTTTTTTATATTTTTCACTGATTTTCTAATTTGAGTGCTTCGCTTGCTTCTCCATTAAATAATTTCACATATTTTATTTTATTTAAAATTGCGTTTATCTATTTGTGAGATCTTGTTTTAAATGATTTATAATTTTTAATCCTTACATTTAATTTATATTTCATGTTTTTAATTTTTTATTTGTAGTTAGGTTTATGAATTCTTAATCGCACAAATAGTTTTATTAAATACTTTTTAGATTATTTATTAAAAAATTTGTTAAATATATTGAAAATATTGAATTCTATTTGAATAAGTTATTTTTATTTTCTAAAAATATTATTCCACAATAATATAGAAGTTTATAAATATTTCATTTTTTGTAATTAATAGTTAAACTTATTTAATTAATACTATATATAATAAAATATTTTTAAATCATATTTAAAATTAATTTTCATTAATTAAAATAATTCTTAAAATTTTAAAATTAAAAATATTAAATGTATTCAATTAATGAAATAAAATAACTTTATTGAAACAGGTAAATAATATAGTTTAATAAATTTTTTATATCTTAAGATATTTATAATTTTTATTCTTTAAATTTAACTTGATTATAATATTTTTTAAGCTTAAATATGTTTTTAGTCCTCGTAAAATGAATGAGTTTTGATTTTCTTTCTTATAAAATTTTTATTCAATTTTTATCTCTCTAAAATTAAAGTAATTGTTTTTATCTCTATTATTACGTGACTCTTGTTAATTATTTATGCGCTCAAGAAAATGTCAACTGATCATCACAAGTATCACTATAGTATGTAGTACTATGTTAACTTGCGCTATTTTGAAAAAATTTAAATTATTAAAATAAATATTATTTACCTATTTTAAAATAAGCATTAGAGATTAAAAATAGTGATTTCAATATTTGAAGGAATAAAAATCAAAGAAAATATATTTTATAAAAATTAAAATCAAATTTTGATTATTTTATGGGATCAAAATCATTTACTTCAAATTATAGAGGAAAAAAAATTAAACAACAAATTTTATAGAGAGCAAAATCAAAACTTACACATTTTATAATGACTAAAAATATATTTAAGTCATTTAAAAACAAATTGTAGTTAAAATTTTGAATTTTAATCATAACAATGTATTTATTAAATACATTTTAGATTATTTATTTTTTTAATATATATTGACATTACAGAACTTTTTAAAATAATTTTTTATTGAATTTTGTATATATTATTGAACAATAATTATAAGTTTATAAATATTTTATCGTTTGTAATTAATATTAAATTTATCTAATTAATAGTATATAAAATAAAATATTTGTATATCATCTTTAAATTTACTTTTATCAATTAAGATATTTAAAAAAATTTAAAATAAAATTTTAAAACATATGTTTAATACTTTTGTGTGTTTTTGTTATCATTAAAAATTTATATTAATTTATATTTATCAAATTAATTTTACACAATATTTTTATTTTATTTTTATCAATATATTCTTCCATTTACAAGATAATTATTCTAATTAAAATGTAAAAAATTATCAAAGAAACTTTCCTTTAAAATCAGCTTCTAATTAAAAATAATAAAAATTATCAACATCTTTTATTTTATTTTATTTATTATACTTGTACTTTATTTTTAAAACTCAGATTTTGAGTTTTACCTTTACACTAGCTGTTTTTTTTTAATTACCATAAAATTATTGCAAAGTATTTATTAGTTTTATTAATGATGAATTTTCGAGAAAAGAAAAACTTATTTTGTTATTCTTAATTGAATTTTTAATTTTAACTATATTTTTTTTACATACAAAACTCGAATCGATACCTTATTTAAAGAATTCATATCTCTTGACCCTCGAACTAAAAGGAAAGCCAAACTAAGAACAACTTATTTTTATTTTAACTTGTCTTTATAAGTAAAAGCTGGAACAAACACTTAATAATAAAAATTCTTGAAAAAAGGTAGTTTTCTTAAAGAAAAAATAAATAAAAATAAGGAACTTATAAAAAAAAACTCTTTGATACTTGTTGATGACAAAACACAAATTAAAACAAATTAACGCAAGATCGCTCATAGACTCTCTTGCTAATTCAGCACATAACATTTTCGAGTCTCTTATGTTAAAATAGTAGTATTTTTAAAACTTTTTACAAAAATATTATGATTTAAAATTTATTATTTACTTCGGGCTAATTACTACTGTACCAAACTATTGTGTTTACAAAGCACATAATACACAGAGATAAATTTATTATTTTGTTCATAATATTTCTTCAACAAAAGAAAAAGTCAATATTTCAAAATAAAATTGTTAATCCACTAAAGTAAAAATTAATACTTTAATTTCTAAAATGATTAATCAACCATTTAAGACAGTATCCAACGCCATGTTATTTTTTTAAAATAAAAAGGATTAAAATAATATTTTTAAAATTTAAAAACTAAATTAATTAATATTATCAAAATATAAAATAATAATAATAATAATAATAATAATAATAATAATAATAATAATAATGATAATAATAATAATAATGATAATAATAATAATATTTTAAAATAATATTTATTAAAGGTGTGTGAGTGGGCGTTGCTGGGTGACATACTTTAACTTAATTTTTAAAGTTATTTTATTTCAAGACTTTAGCTTAAAAATAACTTATAAGTTAAAAAAAAAAAAATTGTGCCAAATGCACTCTAAATATAACTTTGGTACAATCACAGTAATGCAAAAAAAAAATTATTACCTCACATGCTACATTAATTTTCCAATAACTAATGTATTTCAACGTGAAATGTGTTTTTTTATACTAGAATATCTAAAACAACACACAAGCCTTTTCCAATAAATCTTAATTATCATTACCTCTCACATAAAAATATTTACACCGGTTAATTTAAATTTATAAGAACCAAAATTTATTTTCACAAACACAATTCAAGGCTAAAGTGGCGCAGCAAATGGATCAAGAGGCAATTTAAGGGTTTATCAAGTCTTTTGTGAACAGAAGAATGTTGCATGAACACTTGATCAAGAGCATTCATTAAAACTATCTTCATCTATCTATGTTTATCTAAAAATATAAACAAAGAAAAATAACCAAATTTCATGTATATTATGATAACATCATAACAGCCATTTTAAACAAATAAAATAAAATAAAATTCTGCATCAAACCTGAAATTGATTTATAGCAATAAAAAAGTAGCACTAAATAAGAAGTTAACTAAGAAAATTGAGGTATTAGCAATCATAACATGCAGGTTTGCCCGAGTGGTTAAGGGGGAAGACTTAAGATCTTCTGCACATAAGTGCGCGTGGGTTCGAACCCCACAGCCTGCAGTTTTACCCTTCCTTTTTCTTTGTAAGGAATTAATTGTTGAATAATGCTTTTTTTTTTGTTGCTGTATAAGGTAATAGTCAATAATGCCACAGGCAGAAGCAAAATTTAAAAAAAAAAAAACATTAAGAGAGTATTGGGAAGTTTTATTAAAAAAAAAACATTAAGGGAGTATTGGGAAGTTTTATACACCTTCAGCCTGTCTTCCTATAGAAAAAAATTAAGTGATAATTGAAGAAAAAAGAGTGAGAGAGTATGGCAAGAAGTTTGAGTTATGAATAGAAAATATATATTAAGAAAATTATACTAATTTACTTTAAATTAATTAAAATCCAATATGAATATAGAATAAATATCAAGAAGATTTTTTTTTATTATATAGATTCATCTCTTATTATCATCAAGTATGTAAATATTAATATGAAATTATTTTAGTTTAATTAATAATTTTAAATTTGAGTCATGAAAATATAATTATATTAAATACAAATGAAGAATTTTGTGGTTGTAATTTATATAGAAAATATTAATCTATTTTAATTTTAATTAATCAAAATCTAATATGAAAAGAAAATAAACATTAAGAAAAATGTACTTCGTTACAAAGATTCGTCTAATTTAATTTATATTAAACAAAATTTAATATAACTTATGATCAAAAGTATGGATAAAAAAATAAGATATTAATAATATATTTGAGAAGTATTTTAAGTTAGTTTTTAATTTTTTTAGTGGCTAAAAAATTTATTTGACCATATTGATAATATTTAGTAAATAAACTTATTTTATTAACTAGTAACGTCAATGCAATTTTAAGTAATATTTTAAATTTTAATTTTTATATTTTATTTCCTTCTTACACCTATAAATATTTACTAAATTGACTTTTATTTTTTAATATAAGATATAATTTTATTTTTTTATTTCTTTATTTTCTATTCATTTGCACGCACATTTGACAGCTATGCTAACAAACCATTGTCCTTCTTCCTCGTTTTTTTTTAGTCCTCTAGATAATGCTATTTTTTTTATTCTTTTTCATTTCATTTTCTATTATTTCTGAATTTTTGTTGTACGTTTCTAACACAATTAATGATCTTTCCGCATACTTTCTTTCTTCCGTACAATTCTGCTTGTCCGAAGAAGGTTTGGTAGGTGGTGAAAATAAAATATGATATAAAAACATGATAAGATAAAAATATTATATGATAAAGTTTAATGATATTCAGTATTTAATGTATTATAAGTAATGATAGAATAAAATATAAATAATTATGTTCAAATAAAAAATTATTCTTTTTTTAAATTACATATATATTTAATTTTTAATTTAATTGTTTAATTTTTAAATTATAAATATTATATATATATTTTTATAAATTTAATAAATTATATAAAATATTATTTTTATTTATTTATTTACTTTTTACAATTATAAAAATTATATAAAATTATATAAAAATTTCAAAATTATAATTATTATTCAAAATACTTTTCAAAAATATTTGTATGATAATTATTTAAATTTTAATATTCTAATTAATAGTATATTTTAAATTTATATGTCAAAGTTAATATATATATATAACTCTATATATTATATTAGTTATATATGTTGTTATTTTGTACATATATTATAGTATTATATATAATATATATAATATATAATATACTGATTATTATAAATAATATAATTCAATAACTTAATAATAATAAATATTAAATAATAATATTTACAATTAATAATAAATAAATAAAAATCAAGTGTTACACGCATCGCGGCTGCCACGGTCATTTGTGAGAACAGTTTTTAATCACTATCATTTTATTTTTCGTAAGGAGAGGGGATCAACTTTTGTCCTCATTAAAATTCCTTTAATCCCCTTTGGTTTAATGGATTGTGTGAGTTTCTTCATGGATTCATGGAAACACATGATCCTAACATGCAACTGGAAAAACAAGCTTTTGAAAGAAAAACTCTGAAAATGATAAAAAAAAAAAAACGAGACCCACTCATCCTCCTTACTCAATACTGTGTATAGTCTTTTGTTTTTTTTTCAGGTTCTGGTTTTGCTAGTGCTGCTAGTTCTTCATTGTTCAATTTGACTGTATGAAAATGCTCCCGCTTTGTATGATTGGCTGCAGCACATTCAGAAGTATGAAGACACGAGATGGGTTAGTCGAGGAAGAACATGATGGGATCGTGAATGGTGTCGATTCCCATGGAGATGCGACAATGTTTTCTACTGGAGACGCTGGTCGTCGTTGGATATGATGGTACCGATAGTGATGCAGAGGTCGACTCGGTTATGAAGGAATGGACTGACCAGGGGTGAGGAGAGAGAAATCATGGTTCAGGTGAGAGAAATTCATTTTTTATTTTTTAACAAATTAAATAATAAATTACAATATCATTCCTAATTACTCTAACCAAAACAGTAAAGTTGATTGTTTTTTTTTGTCCAATTATTTTGGTGCATATTGATTCTAACTGTGAGATTGTGGTAACTATATATATATAGTTGGAATAGAAGTTGTCACATTTTGTTTTTATATTTTTTTAGCAGTAAAATTTTGTAGAAGTTGCTGAATTGAAATTTCATTTGTTAAAACTTAGTTAGCTACAGATCTGTATCACATAGTATCTCTAAAAAGTTTTATACATATAGTATTTATCAGTGGTTTCAACGATATTGTAAATTAGCATAAATAAAAAATAATATATTTTATATTTTGAAGAATCAAAATAAAGAATTTTTTTAAGAGATAAAAAAACATTTTTTCTTTCCATTTAATTACATTTTCTTAACTATATTTAAGGTTTATTTTTTTTTAATAATATTCAATCAAATTTAGTTATAACCATTGAAAATTCTGTGTTACAATCCATAAGTGAAATTTTTTCCTCGAAATTTTGGTTGTCTTGATAAAACAAAACACCATTCAAATGCCAAATCCTTTGCCTTTTCCCATTATGGAGTCACCTTATCTTTCCATTGTTACGGTAAAAATATTAGGTAGAATGTTATCAACAATTTCTCCAACAAATTTACTCAATTCTTTTTAATCTTTTTTTTCTTAGGTAGAATGTTATCAACAAGCCTTCCATTATTTTGAACTGAAATTTTACCTTTTAGACATAAGAATAAATTCTTAGACATGACTTCTTTAATTAATGAAAACATGAAGATGACAATATTAGAAAGGAGAAAAACACATGTCTTAGATATAGATATTTAAACCATTTAGAAAGGAAGTTCAGACATAGAGATAAAACACATTCCAAAAAATTCTCGAGATACAATGATAACATGACAAATGTTAGCCTATCAAATAATGGGACATTCTGTGGAAGGAAAAGATTTAGATTGTGTCCTAATGAATTTAATGGAGATCTCTTTTTAGATTTCATAGTTCTACCTACCCCAGTCACAATGTGACTCTTTAGAATACATGATTATTCTCTTCCCAATCCATCTATTCACACTTTGACCCCACACACATTGTACTACCTTATCCCCACATGGAATTGGTATTAGTGATGAATACTACTAAAGTAGAGCTTCTTACTAATTTTCTAAGAGATCTTAACACAAGGTTTTGACGCCTCCAAAGGTTGTACCTTTGCTCTCAAGTTATCCATTTGTGTGTGACCACTGAACATCCTAGCGCATACGTGTTCTTGACACTTGATAACATCGTTTCTTGAAATTAGAGTTAGAACTTTTATGTGGTTGGCTTTCAAGGTTGGTGGGATTCATTGATTATTTAATTGTGCTAGTCATTTTACTCTTTGAAGGATGTCACATCAACTGTGTTAGTCTACTACAAGTAGGAATGTTCTCCCACGTATATTTCTATTTGTTCCTCTATCTATGTTAGTTTATTTCGTTAGTGATACTCCCAAACAACATCACTAGATAGGGGAAGACATGAATTGATTTTTTAAAAATCAAATTCATATCCAATTAAATAGATTGGATTTATATCCATATTTTTTTAAACGGTTTGGATTCTTCGAAATTGATTTTAAATCCAGTTTATGGTCTAAAACCAGTTTATGATTTAAAATCAATTTGTTTTTAAAGCCAATTTTAAATCATAAAATGGTTTTGAAATCGTTTCATTATTCAAAATCAATTTTAAAATTAATTTAAACCATAAATCGATTTTAAAAATGGTTTATATTTCAAATTTAGTTTGATTTTGAAATCGATTTAAACCACATATAATCTAATTTTTAGAATTTCTTTATCGTTTACAATCGGTTTAAAAACCAATTCGGTTAAACAACAAATTTTAAACCATAAACTAGCTTTAAACTTTTTAAAATCAGTTTTAACCCTAAACCACGAACTGATTTCCTTTTTCTTTTTCTCTTTTTTCTAAGATCAACGAGTGAGATTCACTTAGAAAAAGAAAAAAGTGGTGCCCCACTATAACGTACTATTCAATAATTTATCATTGACTTGAGAAGACTTGTGACTGTACTAGATTACTTTACAGTCACATTTAGCATGGGCTTCACTATTTTCAATTTCAAGGCTTGTCTCTCTCTTTCTCTCTGCGCCTGTGTAGATCAAGTTGGAAATTTAAGAGTAAAAGCTAATCACGCTGCAGATCTAAGAAAGGGAACTTTGCAAATTTTCTGAGCATATTTCTGTCGAGGTAATCAAATCTTACGCCTCATTGCTTCTCTCACTCTTTTTTGTTTTCTTTCTCTTTCAACTTCTAGATTTTCTGTTGTCCTATGGTCATGGAATGCTGATTTTTTTTGTCTGGCTATGTAATCAACTCCGGATTAAACACCTTTATACCTCATAAAACAGTAGATAAGAAAATTTCAAGAATGTTAGAATGAAAAAATTGTCAATTTTAGATGGTAGAAGAAAAACTGTAAAGAAACCTTTATACCTACTGAAATAAAGAGAAACTTATGGAGACATCATTCATGAGGGGTTGTTGTTGTCTATTCTGCGTGTCTTTTTCAGTTGGAAAAAATTGAAAAATACTTCTATCTTCAAAGAGACATTTTTTTAATATAAAATTTACAAATATGTATTGAAATTCATAAAGTTATTATTTTTAACTTTAATTCAAGATTTAAATATAAATAAATTTTTGATTTTAGTTTTTATAATTTTTTAGTTTTCATTCTTCAAAAATTAAAATTATTATATTTTATATTTATTATTTTGTAATGTTCGTTATCTAGAATACCATGTAAATATGTTATACACTACTATATATGACTTTCTGCGGCATTTAAAAATGTTAGAAAATATAAAAAATATTATTTATTAATTTTAATAATATTTTAACAAATTTTATATCTAACTCATGTAGTAAAATGTTATTAGTGACATTTAAATACTACTAAAGATATAAAAGATGTTACTAAAATAAATATTGATAATATTTTTATAATATAAATTACTAAAAGTGATATATATATAGTATATGTTTAAAAAATTGTCTAGATTCATAAAATAAATATTAATCTATTTTATAATGAATGTTAAAAAGACAAAAATAATAATTTTAGATTTTAGAGGAATGGAAATAAAAGAAAATATTTAGAAGATTTAAAATTAAAATCTCTTCATTTTATAAGAAAAAGATTAATTTATATTTTAAAAATAAAGAATATTTTTTTTGTCAAAGTTAAAATCAAAATTCACTTATTTTATAAAAATTAAAAATATATTTAATCTTTTATTCACAAACTTAGTCATTCTCTTTTGTCCTGTGTTACGGGGTGACCGTCTAGGACCCGAGTTTAGTAGGAGTTCAAAAAATTAAAAAATAATTATATTATTATGTACTAATTTTTATATTTTTATGTTAATTTTATACATAGCTAAAACTATTATCTTCAATATCATATTTTCTTTTCTTTATTTAAATTAAAAAGTGAAATGTGATTATAAAATATTTTTATTGTTATTTTTTCTTCTAATATGTTATATTTATAAATTCATGTTAAATGAATTTTTACCTTTACTGTTACATGTAGAAAGATAGAATAAACATGTAATATTATCTATATTTATTGTGTTTTTCAACTGGATAAAAAACACAAATTAAATAAAATTATAAAAAAATCTATTTTCATATTATAAATTAAAATATCAAACTTTGACAATAAAATTTCACTCTCAATTAAAGAATTTTAATATTTTTTCTCTTATCTTTGGGAGGTGTTTCAGATACCTTCACAATTAGTAAAAAAAAAATTCTTTTTCAATCATGTCAAACTACTCTTAATTTATCTTTATATATATATAATTTTCTTAATTGTCTATTTAATTTAATTTAAAATAGATTTATATCACAATTTAAATTATTTTTATAAATTTAAAATATATTATATATTTTATATAATTAAAATACTTATTTATTATGAAATAATTATTATTATATAAAAACAAATATTTATTTTGTATAATACACAGACTAAAATATTAATTAAATCTAAAAGTTAATATATTAATAAAGAATATACATATAAGATTTAATTTGAGATAATAGTATTTTATCAATGATAAATAATAATATTAAAATAAGTTGAATATAAAAATATAATATATCTTTTTAGAATTATATTACTCATTTAATATAATAAAATATATTATTTTTAATAAAATTATATATCTATTTTTTAATATAATATATATTTATTTTAACAAGTTTTATATATATATAAAATCTTATTAATCGTTTTCTCTTGAGCCATAAAATATCATTACTGATCCTTGACTGTGTCCCTGTTTACTGACTGAACATTGATATTTTATTGTGAAATTCTTGTGTAAGACGTGATCATATTACAGATAGCCAGATCATTAATATCATTTGCTTTATGCTCTCTTCTACAATTAATAAGTTTTATTTACTCTGTTCTCTCTATGTCTATTAGGTTACGTGACATAATAAAATATAGAAAAGGGTGTACAAAGATAATATATATATATATATATATATATATATATATATATATATATATATATATATATATATATATATATATATATATATATATATATATATATATATATATATATATATAATTCTTACATCATCTTTTGCACTCCAAATAATATTAAAATTAAAAATATTCCTACGATAAAAAAATTAAAAAATAATTGTTGACCATATATGATATGACGATATCAAAATGCCACTGTACGTATACAAATTTTTAGAGGAATCAATCACAATCAGTTGATAACAAATATGTAAAAAGTGAGATTTTATATACGTGATTATACACCACAGACTTTACCTTTGTTTACTTTATTAAAATAAAAATAAAATACTGCACATACTTTCAATTTTCATCATTCTCCCATAATAATTTTTTAATTTTCTTGAGTCCATTTTTCTTTCTGTCTGTCTCTTCTACTTATTATTATTTTTTATCACATTAGCGATCTATTTATTTATAAGATGTTGTAATGTTTTCTTTCTACGAATTTAGCTTCACCGTTATTCAATTCTTTTTTTCGAGATCATGCTCTAGCTTCTACAGTAAAATCTACGCACTCAAAGAAACTGAAAAAGAAAAGAAAGAAAACGAACAAGGCACCAGTCAACTTTATTGTGGTTTGGGCTATGGCCTTAATAGAAGCCCAGTTTGGGGCATGGGTTGGCCCACAATCAAAATCTATCAACAGTTATATAAGGATTATTTATTGCAAAACTAGAAGAGGTACAGTTGCCAATTTTATTTTATTTATAAAGAAGGAAATTCATTAACTTTAACAAGATTAAAATCTAATGTATATTATCCAAACTCTCTATTGCTAAACCGATCTTAGTAGTTTAGATAGTTGTCAAGTTTGAAGGCATCTATTTAACTTCTTATATAAATAATTTTTTTATTTTTTAAAATTTAATTAAATAATACCCAATTTTAAAAATTAAATACATTCATATTTTTCAAGTAAACGATGTCTTATTTTAATTTATTTT
Source organism: Mucuna pruriens (assembly GCA_025330945.1). Taxonomy (NCBI): domain Eukaryota; kingdom Viridiplantae; phylum Streptophyta; class Magnoliopsida; order Fabales; family Fabaceae; genus Mucuna; species Mucuna pruriens. The sequence goes on from JAENHJ010000226.1 coordinate 80,481, forward strand.
TCAAACATATAAAAGTAAACTGCACATTCTCTTCCCGAATATACGTGTACAACTGCTTTTAATTAGGATTAAATTTTAACTATAATTCGCTTTTAATATGCAATTATATCACTTTTCAGTTATATTGGACATTTTTATGATAGACACTCATAAGGATGACACATTTTCTTTTTCGTCTGCATTAAGTGATATTTATGAGCTCATAAAACTAAAGCACTTCGTAAGGCTACAATAAAATGAAGAAATTGTTATCTCGTGCATATATTGTTGTACTTAATTATGACATACTGAAAAATGGTCTTGATCTGTGTTCTCTTGACAGAGAAATGGCAGACTCAATAACTGTCCAAGAACAGCTTCAGAGGGTTGCTTCAGCTCAGTTCAGGAGGCCTTACTTTTATCAAGGGTCCCCTCGTAAGCTCTTTTTTCCTTCTATAAATTTTCCCAATTCTTTCTCCACAAAATGTGAAAGTAATATACAATGGTTGCACTATAAAGGTTGACGAGAAAATAATATATTTTAAAAAAACAGGGCAACACTTGAAAAAAAAAAATATAAAAAAAGTAGTTGCAACTGATGCATTTTGTCTCTTGCAACGAAAGTATCTCTCACTACCTTTAAGATCTCTCCTTTAATAATGGATATAACCCAAGGTCATCTAAATTCGTCCTTATGCCCCTCATGGTTGCACCCCTTGAATTGTGCAAATTATACCATCATAAAATTTTAATTTGATAGTTTCATGAATACATATCCTTCTAATATAGGCTTGTAAGGGCAAAATAGTCCCGATGAAAAGTCATGTGATAAGTTGTTCTAATCCATTATCTAAACATCAGAGTTGTTTTTTTTTGTCATCATTTAAGGTACCTGCAACATATCTCGAGAGGTTGTTGATTTAGAAGTCCTCTATGTATTTTTTTTTGTTAAAAATTTTCTCCAAGTTCTTTCTCATGCTACTATTATAGAATTTGAGATTATTTCTTCTTCTAGACTTTGACTCCCATTTGAGCCTGTTCCGTTGTTCTACCTCTCATTGTTCCATTGATCTACCTCTCGTCATTATGGTCTCAGCAAGTTTAAAAATTTTCAACCTATTTTTCTTATTTTGCATCTAGAGTGACCCAAGATAAGGCCTAAAGTGAATTTTGAGATTTTTTTTTTATAAATGTGAGAACTATATGTTGAATGATAGGATACTGGTTTGGGCCTAAGTCCAGCAAATGGGCTCAATAAAGAATTAGTTATAAATGCTAAATTAGCCCATTAGTTAAGGGAGACAACACATATATAGAGAGAATACATGGTTAGGGGAAGAAATAGTGTCTTTTCTGTTAGAAACCTTATGGGTTGGGAGAGAGAATTATCTCTTCTTTGAGGAGCAGTAGCTGTGGGTTCCTATAATTGAGTCTTTTCATCAACTTTTCCCTTTATAAAAATTAATAGCTAGCAAATATTTTTTTTAGTGAGCTTAAAGCTTGATGAGTCGACCTAAATTCTTTTTTCAGAAGAGTTCTAGAAACATGGTTGAAAGAATAAATAGTCAACAATATTATTATTTGTGAGTAACACATTCTTTACATTCCATCAACTGCATTATTGACTTCAAAATTCATAGGGTTCTATATCAAATGCTAGACCCTAATAAAGTGATTTCCACAAATTAATTGCAGAAGAAGCCAGGAGAAGATACCTCACCCAATGTGTTCCCCTTCACAAAGCAGCACTAAAAGGTGACTGGAAAGAAGCAAAGAAAATCTTGGAACAAGATAGGACGCTGCTTACATCTTCCATAACAAAAGGGTGGGCCACAGTCCTACACATAGCAGTGGGAGCAAACCGTGTTCACTTTGTGGAGGAGCTAGTGAAGTTAATGCAACATGATGAGTTGCAATTGCAAGACCTCAAGGGTAACACTGCATTCTGCTTTGCTGCAGCAGTTGGGAACGTGCAAATTGCTGAGATGATGGTGCAAAAAAATATATCGTTGCCAATAACTAGGGGTGGAGAAGGGTACACTCCTCTTCACTTGGCTGCTATGCAGGGAAGAAGTGAAATGGCATGGTATCTGTTCCCTAAAACTACACAAACATTTGAAGAGGTGGATTGGAATAGACTTTTCTTCATTTGTATAGACTCTGGACTATATGGTAAGCATATTGCATTCTTATAGAATATTTCTCACGCATTTGTTGTTGAAAAATCATGCAGGCAAGCTATCAAGGTTTTAAATTGCGACTACAGTCCTAACTTCGTCATTATTTTTGACATTACAGAAAATTACAGACAAATACAATAGATATGTGAAATTTGGGTGGTAATGGCCGAGGAGAATGTAAAAACCTTGATATCACAGACAAAATTATAGTTGTACATTATTTTTTAAAACCTTGCATGCAATTTATATTCATATTATAGAGGAAAGATAAAAGACGATTCATACTTGTACTTTAGTTCATGAAAGTGTATACGCATGATATATTGTGAACCACAAATGTGTCACCAAGTACAATTCACTAAAGCGGTTTGTAAGTTTACTCAGGGTGAAAACAAATATGGATGAACACCCCACGTTAATATTGTGGTGTCATTATAATTTGCAATCCACATAAATTGGAATGTGTTGCAGATTTAGCCCTGGAAATGCTAAATCATAAGGACACGCTAGCTTGTGCTCGACGTGATGACAATAAGACAGGTTTTCATGTCTTGGCTCGAACTCCAGGTTGTGGTTGCCAAAGTCTGCGACATCGAAAACACCTCCTACATTTCTGTAAGTGCTCTTATAATTAACTTCCATTAAGAATAAGATAATCATGACTTTGCATTACTTTTCGTTTGTCCACTATACTTTTGCAATGCAACTTTCCAAAGTATATTTATAGTTTAAACGTTACTAGAACCTAAAACACTTCCCAATTTGTAAATTAAGTCTAGAAATTCTACATGTTTGTTCTTTGATTTATACATTTGTTTGGTATCTTAGAAACATTAATCAGCATAACTATCTAGAATTGGTTTAGAATACGTTTGGACAATTTTTTTCTATAAATATTTATAAAAAAAAAAAGAACTTTTTTATAAGTTAAAATTAGTTTACACATAAGCTAATTTGTCTCATATTAATTTTTCTCGTATTAATTTATCTGAAAAATGATTTTTAACTCATGTATAAGTTAATTTTAATTTATAAAAAAATTTATTTCATTTATTTTCTTTTTCTATAAGTCATTATGAAAAATTTATCTATTCTTAATCATTATTACCTATGTTATTTTTCTCCCTCTTGGAGTAGAGGAGTAAGCTTGAATTCATGCCTAAAAGATATTTTAGATAACTTCCTGCTTTGGTAACACTTCATGTTGTTTGTTGAAGAATGAAGGGCTATTTTTTTTATAAACAAAAAGAATACATAAAAATTGAGTATAGGGTACTCAAATTCATATACATCATTGGTGATTTTTACATGCATTTGAATGCAAGACACAGGATTTAAACACAACTGTGAGAAAGAAAGAAACTTTCCTTACTTTAGGACTAAACCAATACTAAATCTCACTTTAATTAAATCTAGAAGACCAATCATTTCAGAAGCCTAACTTCAAAAAAAACATTATTCCTCGTAAGCTACAATGACTAAACAACAACATCCATGCTGCAAAAGAAGACAAAAAGATATAATTTGTTTTTCTCAAAGAATGTGGTCATATTGTAGGTAATGTTGTTTAGCCAAACAAGAAAGGATCACCTATACGCTCATCCATGTATAAACAGAATATCAAACAACAATTGATAATGAGAAAAATAAATAAAAAAAAAAAAAACTGAGTCTTCTAGATAATTATAACACAATACACTAGGAATGCCATAGGAACCAAGAATCACACTCTTATGAAAGAGGTTAACTGGGAAGGAATCCTCTTTGGCAGAACCTGCCATGAAGTCCAAAATTTCTTGAAAATCGTGACAGCATTGGCATCAGTAGTTCCTGCAAGAGACAATTAGTAGCTAGATTCCGTAGTAAAAGTCTCAGTTGTCTTTCTTCCCTGTCCATTCATCCTTCCTCTCATAAGAAAGATTCACTAAGCTTATCAAAGATGTTTCCTCCTCCCATACGAATAGTAACCTACGTTTTGCCCAAGTCTACTAATACATGTCTTTTATATTAATATAAGGAATAATGCTGTACTTCTCAAATTTATTAAAAAAAACATGTTGATTGTTATTTTTTAAAAAATTATAAAAATGGAAAATTTGAATTATTAGAAAAATGAAATGTTAAGAAAGGCATGAATGAGAAGAATGGAAAGTAAGATAAACCAAATAAATAAAAATATAATTAAAATAATTTAAAAAGCCAAACTCTTGGAAAAATGTCCATATAGCTATATATTCTTTGTTTGCAATGCACATCCATGAAAAATGAGAAAAAAAATGTGGGAAATATTTATCAGCTAACATGTTTTGTTTTTCCTCATGCCTAGAGAGTGTTTTCAGTGATTGTTTCTTTCCACAATTCCCAGGTAAGAAGGACACTCCTATTCTCAAACTTACGAAAAAAATATGGGATATACTTCTTTCCCTGGATGACCAATTGATGATGGAAACCATTACGGAACCAACTCAAGTAATATTTATTGCTGCAGAAGTTGGAAATTTTGAATTTCTATCTGTGATTTTGAGCACTTATCCTGATATGATATGGGAACTAGATACCATGGGTCGAAGTATAATCCACGTTGCTGTTCTGCATCGTCATGCTAGTATCTTCAATTTAATACATGAAATAGGCCCAATCAAAGAGTCCTTATTAACTTTTATGGACAATCAAGAAAACAATTTATTGCATTGTGCTGCAAAATTAGCACCGCCAGATCGACTTAATATAGTTTCTGGAGCAGCTCTTCAAATGATGCTTGAGTTGTCATGGTTTGAGGTATAGTCGATCATTGTTTTCCAAACTTAATTATACATTCTTTTATTAAGTATATATTATTTTTCTATGTTCATTCATGCTTTGTTATGTCCTAACTTAATTGATTATTTTATCCATATATATAGATCATAACATTGTTAGTATGAAAAAACTGTTGATTTCCTAATTGAGATAAAATATATGCATGTGTATAAAAAATTACGAGTTTGTTATATTTCTAATCATAAATAATCACTTCATAGTTTTCATTGCATCCTAAAATGAGAAAAGTTAGTGATCACGTCTGTCTCTGGAATTTACTAGTTATAGAGTGCATATATGAAAATTCCATCCCTTTCTTGGTATTCTTCGAATAGTCTTTATAGTCGTACGAGGGAGTCGCTATTCTCAAGCCATGCAAACTGACATAGAAGGCTCCCTTTTGATTTTGTCAAGGTGTTGCCTGTGGTCTCTAACTTCTGCTAGGTTCAGGGTGCGCCCTCTGCCCTAGAGTTTCACTATCTAGTCTCTGCCTCATGTGTTAGATGGCTTCTTCCTTGAGCATTAAATGCGACTTGAACTATCTTGGTTGATGACCGACCGGGCGGTGTCACCTCTAAAGGAGTCGGCTGCCCGACCAGTCCACAGCCCCACAAGTGCTGAGCGAGTGAAAAACGCTTAAAAATACAGGGTAGTTGAGATGTTATCCTAATGTGTGGTCGGTCGGCTGCTCTTCTCAGTCATGGAGCTCGGTTAGTTGCCTAGTTTCGGTCATCCTTGTACCCTTGGCGTCTGGCTGGTGTTTGGTTGACCATTTGATCCATAGCCCTATGAGTGTTGAGTAAGCGTGGATGCTTTGCATGCTAGGCTGACCCTCATCCCTTTTGTGAGGGCACATGTTCTCCTGTGTATGCGTGACACTTGGGGGTTTCTGATGTAACGATTCGTTGCTACATTTTTCATCTATTATTGATTATTACTGATGGGTAACAAGTCATTGATTACGGTAGTTAACCCCTCTTCTCCCAGCCGTTGGATGATGAAAAGATGTGACTGTTGAGGGTAGTTCACGCACCATTGATGTGCTGCGACTGTTGGGTTTAATCCCCATGGTTGACCATTAGCAATCTCATCAATCATTTATTTTAAACACTAGCAAAGGCAGTGGACTCAAGATATTCCTTTCTCTCATCAGTTACTATTAGAAGTTTCTAGCATCATCATATTTCGAGCTCCCTTGCATTTCTTTCACCGTCGTCAATCCTCTCGCTGCTTCTTCCATATTCGTTCATTCTTCTCTACTAATCATGCAACAGGTACGGGTTTTTGGCCTTGCTTATATTTTTCTTATCTGTCTGATTTTACTCTGGGGGAGTTTTTCGATGACTCCTTGGCAGTGACAACAGTGTGGATTTTGGTTATGACCCTTGCCATATTTGTCGTAGGGAAGGCCACCAGCAAGGGGCCTTGCGCCACCCTTTCTACATCCACTAATATGGTTTATAGACCTTCCAGGGAGGAAACTACTTCCTCCAATACGACAGAAAGAGGAGCCCACCTTTTGCGCGTATGGTACCGTGGTAGTGAGGAAGAAGATGGTCCAAGGGAGAAGGCTGACAAGGAGATGAACCACTAGTTGCCAATGTACAATTGGGTGGATGAGGGCATCCTTAAGGTGTCGTTGGTCTTTACCATCCATCAAGACTTAGAAGCGGTGATCGATGCCATCTGTCATGTTAGGCCCTGGTCGATAAGGGTGTCACCTTGTTGTCCTGATGAGCATGTCTGTGAGGGGCCGGATAGCGGAGGGGCCTATAAACCTACCTATATGATACCCTCGCACTGAAATTGGGGGCTCGGATACCTTTCACAGACTTTGAATGCTTAGTTCTGAGAACCCTAAACGTTGCCCCTACTTAGCTTCATTCGAACAACTGGGCCTCCATCCAAGCGTTTGAAGTTTAGTGTGAGGAGATGGGGCAGTCACCCTCTACAAATGTGTTTTTTCTAGTTTGTTGCCATCTGGCGGACAGAGAAGATAGACTGGTCTTCGCTTAGTAACCGACCCGGTTGTATCTTGCTCCAACCCTTTAGGGAGAGTTATAAGTTTTTTAAGAATCATATCTTCCGCGTCTATTGTGTAGGTGACCGTTAAAATTTTTTGCTTGACCGGGTTGGGGAGCCATTTTTTGCTCTTTTCTAGACCAAGTGTCTGGTGGCTAACATTAGGGTAGAAAAGGCCTGCCTGAAGGAGTGGGAAGAGGAATTTATCACCGACCTTCGGGACTGGCCGACCTTCTCTTGTGTTGAGCTTCTGAATAGGAGTGATACTTCTTAATCGAATTGCTTTTATTACCTTATTGCTTAGGTGGACTACTAACAACTTTGATTTCTTTGTAGGAAAACTCGCACCATCTCAGCTCAAGACACTTTGCTGGAAGAAGGCACTGACTACTACTTGTGTTGTGGCTTCCTTTGAGGCGGAGTCCATCCCCCCCGACAATTAGTTCCGAGTAGGCTTTAATTGCCCCTTTTGAGGAGTCGTCAAGGAACACTAGTTTCGAGCAAACTTTGATTGCCCTTTTCGAGGAGCCGTCAAGGAAGCATCTTTGTGAGTTCATATACATGACCTCTCCAGAATCCTCACATGAGGGCACTATGCCAACCGACTCTGACTGGAAGTCTACTCTCTTTGGAAACTCCAACACTACCTCGGTTTGGAGTCGGAAATTTCCTTTGGCCGAGGTGGTCAATCAACATTTGGTGGTTGCCTTTGATGATGAAAAGGTGGATAACATCAGGCTGGTTGGAGCTTTGAAAGCTCTTGAAGCGTATTCAAGTTACTCTCTCGTCCTTTCAACACCTGTCAGCAGAAATACGACAATCTTGGAGCACAAAAGAGGAAAATGGCTGAGCATTCCAAATATGCCAAGGCTGAGATTCAACGCCTGAGGGAAGCCTTGCTAATTGTCGAGGAGGGCTTACAAAAGGAATGCTAGGAGACGGAGAGTCTATTGGTGCAACTTCAAGCGACCGTTGATGATGCTACCAAGTATCAGGCCGCCAAGGAATGGTTGGAGGATAAAGAATACACCTTGTTGGCGAAGGTGTCAGACTTGGAAGACTGGGTTGCCACATCTAAGGAGAGGGTGGCTCTTGTTGAGGCTAAGCTTAAGTAGAAAGACAAGTTACTTGCTCAGAAGGATGAACTTCTTGTTCGGAAGGACGACCTTCTTGCCGAGAAGGACTTGTCCCTTCTAGAGTAGTTTGAGGCTAGTTTTGACTATGCTCTTGAGCAAGTAGCCTTCTTGCATCCTAATGCAGATACCTTTGAGGCAGATATTTGTAAGGAGATAATGGATGGCCGATTGGTTGAGGCGGCTGCCTTTCCCAGCATCCCCCTAATTTTGTAATTATGAACTTTGAATAAATAAATGGATCTTTCATTTAAACGTCTATTGGTCTCCTTTTTTCTTCTTTTTTTTGTGGCGCCTTTGGGTAAGAAATGCGTTATCTCATTGGCAACTCGGATAATCGTTGTGCTTCTAAAATGCTAGCTTGGTTAGACTATGCTCCTTAGTTATAAAACTCGGTTAGTTATAGGTAATCCGGATACCCTTAGTTTTTCGTAAGGCCATGCTGGCTTTTTATTTGATGGTCGACCACCTCACTCGTGTATTTAAGTTTGCTTGGGCGGTTATTGGTTGATCACCTCACTTAGTTCTTTAAGTTTTCCTGGGGATTATTGGTCGATCGTCAGTTCTTTAAGTTTGCCCAGGGTATAATTGGTAGACCACCTCACTCAGGTCTTTAAGTTTGCCCGGGGATCATTGGTCGACCACCTTACTCAGGTCTTTAAGTTTGTCTGGAGGGTCTGTGGTCTTCGCACTCAGGTCTTTAAGTTTTCCTTGGGGTCATTGGTTGACCACCTCACTCAGGTATTTAAGTTTGCCTGGGGGTCATTAGTCGACCACCTCACTCAGGTATTTAAGTTTGCTTGGAGTCATTGGTCGACTTCTTCACTTAGGTCTTTAAGTTTTCCCAAGGGATCATTGATCCATCGCCTCACTCAAGTCTTTAAGCTTGCTCGGGGGTCATTGGTCGACTGTCTCACTCAGGTCTTTAAGTTTGCTTGGGGAGTCATTGGTCAATCGCCTCACTCAATGGTTGCCCCCAAAAAATGGGAGGGGGAGGCGGCTTGGAGTGATATTATAGGCGGGCTTTTTCAACCGCCGCCCGAGTGACTTGTAATTGGTGATGGAGCTCCTTATCTTGTTGCTCTGCCATCCTTAGGGCTACGATATGCTGCTCCTCTACTTCGTGATGTCACTCCTCTTGGTGTCGGACCGCCTCCGCACTGAGATGTGCCTGCTCCTCGCTTTTTCTTATAATGTGGCCACCACCTGTAGTATCCTTTTCACTTCCATTGCTAGAGTTAGCTTGCTGCCTGGTAATCGACATAGTGGTTCTCTGGTCTTCTGCTTAATGGAAGAATGGGCGTCAGTAATAGTTTTTCAAAGCCTCACAGTAGGCGCCAATGTTCACGTTTGTCCTTGGAAGTTACCGATTATAGAGTGCACATACGAAAATTACATTCCTTTCTCGATACTCTTCAGGTAGCCTTTATAATACATTATCTATTATTGATAAAAATTTGATCAAAAAATCACAAATTTCTTTTTGTTTGATAAAATTTATTCATAATTTTGTAATTTTTAATAAATTTTAACTAATAATATAAAATGTATTAAAAAGAATATATTACTAATATTCCTTGTCTTTCTATTTTACTACTTTCGTTTAATATATAAGACCATTTTGAAAAACTTATTTATCTCTGTTTATATGATCTTTGGTATTAATTTCTTTTACTTAAATATCTTTAATTTTTTTATAATTTTTATAAACAATAAATGTTATAAGTTAATAATATAAACACATTTTCTCTTTTGTGAAAACGATGATAGTAGCATATACGATAAGTTAAAAAAAGTAATTAGATAAAAAAAATAAAACAATATATAAGTCCTAACAAATTCAAAAATAATTTTAAAAAAATAATATAAATTATTAACAAATTTATTACTATTATAAATTAGTCAATTTTCTTAATTCCATTTAATTAATTAAGCGTCTTGTATATATAGCTTGACATAATTCCATTAATTGTCTATAAATTATAAATACATACAGTTAATTATATATATCGTGGCAGGAGGTGAAGAAGTTAATGCTACCATCATTCATAGAGAAAACAAATTCTAACGACATCATTCCCCGACAACTATTCACCATGGAGCATGGAGAATTGCTGGAGAAAGGAGAGTCTTGGATGAACCGAACTGCAGAGTCTTGTATGGTTGTTTCAACTCTCATTACCACAGGAGTGTTCACTGCTGCATTCAGTGTACCAGGTGGCAACAATGACCAAGGAGGAAGTCCCAATTATTTGGACAAACCAGCATTCTTGGTATTTGCACTTTCAGATTCCATAGCATTGATCTCATCTTCAACCTCAATCCTGATTTTCTTGTCCATCCTTATCTCTCGATATGCCGAAGAAGACTTTCTCAAGTCACTGCTCTCAAAGCTGATATTGGGACTGTTGGCACTGTTTGTCTCAATAATAAGCATGATGGTGGCGTTTAGTAGTGCCTTTTTTATAACATATTACCATGGTTTCAAGTGGGTTCCTAACTTCATTTCTGCACTTGCTTTTATACCAATATCTTTGTTTATATTTCTGCAGTTTCCCCTCTGGTCTGATATTGTATATTCAGCCTACATTTGTAGTTCTCTATTTAGACCAAGTAAACGTATGATTCGGTAGAAAGATTGAGCTTGTACTGAATAATGAATCACTTTCCTATTGTAAGCATGTGTGTACTCTATGGGTTATTTTTGTATGAAAATATTGAATCTCGTATTGGTATCCATGGGTAGAAGAGTTGAATAGTGATACTTAACTTCTAGTTATAATCGATCAAGGCACACATGATTCTTCTTTCCTTCTTTAAATGCACATAACTCATCTTGTTTATGATGGGTAGGATATTTATTAGAATATAAGATTAGCTAATTTGTTAAGAAGTTAGTTACACTTGGTTAGTGTGATAAATCCAATAAGGCATTTATAATTTATTTTATTATCTTTTAATAAATTAATATGATACCTTTTATTTTATTACACTTGGTTATATGGTCTTTATTCCTCTTGTCCTCTTATCTTATAGTTACACTTAGCTTATTAGAACAATACCTTCTACATTTTGTAGCTGGAACAGAACTACCTTCTGCCACCTCCTTTCATGTTCTTACATAGAGTACCATCTTCATCTCCACCCTAAAATGTAAAACTACCGATGATGCCTTTTTCAACAACTTAAGAGGAGGATTTAATACCTTTACCTCTACTTTCCCTCAATAATGTAATAACTCATCACTAGCACTATTGAGATTAGGCTTGGCGAGCATATTGTCAAGCATTGAGTCAAACATTCCAAGCTTGAAAAGGATGCTTCGATCTCTTTCAACAATTGAATTGCACTTGATCTTGAATTTGGCATTGATTCCTATGACTTCATATTTGGAAGTAACGAATGGGCCAAGCATGAATCAAATGATTTGTTATTGAATTTTGAATGTTCCATGCCTTGCAAGACCATTCTTTGTACCTTTGACGGTCACCTTATTGATCTCAACACCATCTTCACTTATTCATTCTTCAACGAGGCATTTGCCATGGTTCTCACACCTTTTGATGTCCATGACGGAGGTGGTTTCTCTATTTCTAGGCTCTGACATTGATTTTGTTCTTCATGTGCTCGATTTGGTGAATCTATCATGGTTTCTTAGAAAGGTATCTCAACGCTTAACCATCCATGGTAGAAGCTTAAAGTAATGCTTAACCACCATGGACAAAAGCTTATCATCTTAAAGTTGTGAATTTTAGGCCTAACTCAATTCTAGAAAATCAGCTTGTAAGGTGATGGTTTCTCCCACTTATACACACTATTTAGACCATCTCACTAATCGATGTGTGATCTTCAACACATTGGAACACAAAATTAGCTGCAATGTGTAGAGCATTCTGGTTATCACAATATAAGATAGCTGATTTGGAACAACAAACTTGGAGATCATGAAGGAGGAAGCTAATCCACTATAACTCACATGAGGTAGAAGCAAGAGCCCTGTACTTAGCCTTAAGGGAAGAACGAGTAACAATAGTTTGCTTCTTGGATTTCTAGCTAATGAGAGAATGGACAATAAAGAAGCAAAACCCACTGATAGATCGACGGGTATTTGGGCAACCAGCCCAATCGACATCAATAAAACCAAGGAGCTAGAGAGAAGAAGAATGAGGAAAAATAGACCCTGGCCAGGGCAATCCTTCAAGTATTTTAATACATGTTTGACAACCTTGAAATGTTGCATAGTGGGTTAAGAAAGGAACAATGATAATTATTGGGTAGAAAAGCTAATATCAGATTGAGTTATTTGTGAGATAGAGTAGCCGCTCAACTAGTCATCTATACTTATGACATTAGAATAAGGAGCACTATTATCTTGATAAAGGTGCATTCCTGAGTGATACAAGTTTGCACCCTAAAATGCCTGAATCAGTGAGGAGATGAAGGCAATACTACCTTTGACATAAAGAAATTCCTTTTGTAGAGTGAGCTATCTCAATTCCTAAGAAGAATTTGAGTACACCTAAGTCTTTTATGCCAAAAGTAGTATGCAAAGTGTCTTTGAGGGAAGAAAGCTCATTAAGGGATGTCCTTGTGATAATAATGTCATCAACATAGACAACAAGAGCAATAAATCCAGAAGTGGTCTTCTTCACAAAGAAGGAATGATAAGAAGGGGCTTGAGAATAACCACAATTAATGAGCAAAGTCAATAGTTTCTCAAACCATTTTCGACTAGCTTGCTTTAAGCCATATAAGGATTTCAACCGTTTGCACACCTTGTTAGGATGAGAAAGGGTAAGGCCTTGGGGAACAACCATGTAAATAGTTTCTTGTAACTCTCTATGAAGAAAAGCATTGTTCACATAAAGTTGATAAAAATGCCAGTTGTTTATAAAAGCTAAAATAAGGACTAAGTGAATTATGGTGATCTTGGCAACAAGTGAGAATGTGTCAAAGTAGTCTAATCCCTCTGTTTGTGTATACCCTTTTGCAACAAGTCGGGCTTTGAGTCTCTCAACTGAACCATTAGATTTCCTTTTGATCTTATAAACCTTTTTATTACCAATAGGAATGACACCCAAAGGTAAGTCAACTATACACCAAGTGTGGTTTGCTTCTAGTGCATCAATTTATGCATTCATGGCTTCAATCCCATAGAGGTGTTTGCTAGCTTCGACGTAGGAGGTAGGTTGTGTCATGGAGGTGAGTGAAGGATCGATGCGAGGGGGGAAAGTTATCATAAGTAAGGTAAACAGAAATAGGGTATGTAGTGTTAGAAGAAGTGGCATTGCAGTATTAATTTGCAAGATGAGCAAGTTTTCTAGTGGTGTAGGAGGATTTTCTTACATAAGGTGGACAGGTTGTTATGTTGTTATTAGGTGGTGGTGAAGAAGAAGATGTGGTAATGGTTAAGGGAAGTGATGGAAGTGTATGTTGGACAGGTTGTGTGTCTAGAGTATGAGGTTGAGATATTGCTGGTTTAGAAAGAGGAACATGTGCATAAGGGTTTATGTATTGCCAAGGGGGTGAAGCATTGTGATTTCTACATAGTTGATAGGGAAAAATTTGCTCATGAAATTTGATGTCTCTAGTAACTATGATCTTAAGATTGGACAAATCAAGGCCTATGTAGCCCTTCACACCTGATTTGTAGCCAATGTACACACATCTTCGAGCTTGTTTATCAAACTTGGATCTATGTTGAGAAGAGATGGAAACAAAGCATAGAGATCCAAATGTCTTGAGGTTTGTTAAGTTTGGTAGTTGATCATGTGGAATTTTATAAGGACTCTTGCTATGAAGAAGTCTTGAGGGAACCCGATTAATTACATATGTGCATGTTGAATGTCATAACACCAAAATTTCTTTGGCAAATTAGACTAAAAGAGTAATGCCCGAGCCACATTTAAGATATGTTGGTGTTTTCTCTTAACCTTTCCATTTTGTTGAGGGGTACTGATAAGGATCTAGTTAATGCTTAAGAAGACATTCAAGATGATCAAAAGGCAAAGGATAGTCAATCTCTTAAAGGTCCTAAGACTAGAGGAAGGATAAGAAGATTACAAGAAAAAGTGCTTCAAAAGCTACGGATGCTTAGAAGCTTGGAGCTCTTAGGCCCAAGCCCAAGCCCAATCATATATTCTATATGAGTTTTCTCCTTAACCTCTTAGAAACATGTGTATATCATTTGAGTTTCATTTTAAGATCATTTGTAAATCATAGCTCAAGTCTAAAAGTATATTAAGGCTTAAGGCTTACTTGTTTGGCTATGTAAATAGGATAAAGCATAAGCTAGGCTAGGATAATCTAGCAAGATAGGATAACCTCCTATCCAAACAAGGCTAGGCATGAGGAAAGCTATACAAAGCTACCTCTACCCCTTTGTAAAGAACAACTTTGATAAATGAAAGATAGCTTGTTGTTTTGCAACTTTGAGAGTTAATTTCTATCTTATTTTGTACAAAAGCCTTCAATTTTTTATCAAGATTTTAAGAGGCTTGTGACATATCTCATAATACTCTTATCTTCCTCAAGTTGAGTAAGTGACAAGTTCCTCAATCCATTCCTTTCTTACTCACATTTTCTTGTTTCTTCTCCCTTTGTTCTTCAATCTTTTCAGCAAGCTCCTACACCAAAGAGGCTTGGAAGACTAGGACTTCAAGGAGATCCTAGGGGCTCCCATTAAGTGGTATATTTTCATCTTGTTTTTGATAAGGAAATCTCAAGGAAGCAAGCACATCCTCCCATGGCTGCATGTCAAGTCATGTAAGTGTCCAAATTCTCGATAGCTTGTAGTTCCTTTCCCTTTGGTTCGTTGCCTTCTTTTTTTCATTGATTTTGTTCACCCAACAATGTTGAGTCTAGTCTTGATTTTTCCTTGTTTAATTGAGTCATATTTATGGTTCTTGCATAAGGGTTTGCCAAGAAGATAACCGAAAACTCCATTGTTAAGCTTGTTGAGTTCTTAAACCAATGCATGATCTATCTTGTGCAATTGGGTTTTCTTGATTTTGGTTGGCATAATTATATTGTTGGGATCTTGTTCTTGAATATATGAAGGTACTACAATGTTTTGAAATGAGTTTGTATGCCTAATTGTTGAAGGAAATTCACGTGGAAACCATAGTGAAAGTGCTGGAAAAATTGGTGTTGAAAAAATATTGTTATGCATATTGTTCTTTTTCTTGTGCATCAAGAAAGGAAAAAAGTATATTGCTGGAAAAAGACTGGTATTGTGGCATAAAAATCGAGTTAAAAGTAAAAAAAAGACACTAGAAAAATTACAAAAAGATCCTTGAGAAAAAGATTGCTAGTAGCATTATAGTGTTGTGGTGTTTATGTTGATGTATGCTTATGATTTTGGAAGTTGTATGAAGATGTTGTATTGGTTGGATATGTTTAGTATTAAGTGTTAAATCCTCTACATATTCTTGTGTCTAAATCCTTTTCTTAAGTCATCATCTTGTCCATTAATTCCATTAAGTTTAGCTTCTTTATTCTATATCTTTTTTTGCTTGTCAATTTCTTGGCTTCTTTAAGTTTTGTCTTTGTGTTTTCTTCCTTTGGAATTCTTAAGAGTCCTATGAGATTTGATGTATCTTACTTGCATCTAAAAACTTCATTAGATAATTAAGTCTTTTTTAAAAATCAAAGATAGAGAAAGAGTGATAAAAGGTAAGAGAGTATATTAGAGAAAATACATCTAAAGTGTGTAAATACAATTGTGAGTGTAAACACTTAGTGAATGGTGAGGTTTGTCTTTCCTTTCTTGTTTCTTTCTTTGCAAGTGCAGGCCGTTGGAGGTTTGTGGAGGCTTTGGTGGTGTTGGAGTAAGGAATAAAAGAGTGAGAAACAAAAGATGGCAAGTTCAAGCTTCAACATGGAAAGATCTTTCTCTTAAGTCTAAATTGATAATGAAGTACACAAAGAAACTTGAGGATAAGTTGAAACACTTGGAGGTGGTTTAGAATCCATGAGAATTGATTCTTATAGTGTAAATGCAAAAATAAGATGTTGGAGTAAAATGAAAGAGAAAGAAACAAAGAAATCCAAAAGAAATAGTAGTAGTGATGATAATGATGAAAGTTGTAATAGAAAATCTAGTATATCTCATAAAAGCGAAAATCTTGTAAAGAGACATGAAATGACTTACAATGAACTCAAAAAGAGTCCATGGGATCTCATCAAAGGTAAAATCCTACTATTTTTTTGATAATAGTAATGTTGATGACTATTATGATTGGGAGTTAAAAGTTGAACAAAATCTTGATTGTGTTAACTGTGAAAATTTGTTAAAGGTCAAGCTAATCACCTTGTCTTTTAAAGGATATGCCTTGATTTGGTGGATGAGATTACATTGCAGATAAGGGGTACGAGGAAGGCATCTATTGAATCATGGGAAGAATTAAAGAGAGAGATGAGGAAAATATTTGTACCTTTTTATTATAAAAGATACTTGTTCGTAAAGTTACAAAAAATGTATCAAGGTTTTAGATGTGTAGAATAAACTTTAAAGAGATGGAGGTGACTTTAATTAGAGTTCAAATTGTTGTGTCTTAAGAAGCTACAATGACAAGGTTTTTGCATGATTTGAATAGAGACATTTAAAATATTATGGAGTTACATGATTACATTTCAATTTCTACACTTATTCATCAAGTCTCTAAAGTTGAATCTCAACTTAGGAAGCATGGAAAGAAGTCTTACCCTACCACAAACTCCAACTAAAGGGAGAGAAGGGAAACTCTTTAGAAGGGACAAAATTCCTAAGAAAGGGAGTGCAACTTTCAAATGCCACTATGAAGAGGTAAACAAGGTAAATGCTCCTAATCCTAACACTCATAAATCAAGTAACATTAAATGCTTCAAGTATTTAGGGAAGGGAAACATCGCTTCTTAGTGTCCAAATAAAAAAACAATGACTCTCAGAGATGATGTAGACATTGACAATGAAAGTTCTCGAGAACCTTCAACAAGGTACTCGTGTAAAGAAATACCATATAAGGAAGACCTTTTAATGGTAAGGAGACTCATGAGTGCATTCATTGAAGATGACCAATTGAAGAGGGAGAATATTTTTCACTCATAATGTATAATACAAGGAAAATATTTTGTTCTTGAAAAGATAATAAAACCATACAAATAAATATACTCATAAATGATGCATTTATACTAAAACGCAATGCTTTACTAAATTTGTCTGTCTAAGATAGTATATTTATTTATAAGCATAGTTTTACGTTTAGTCTTTCAAACTTTAAAAATTATTAGTTTGTTTGTTAAAAGCAAAATACTTGAGGGTTACAAAAATGTCCTATGCTCTAACATAAATCTACACTATCTGTTCGCAACATATATAGCTAGTTTAGGTTTTAGCACACTATCTGTTTGCACCATAGCTAGTTTAGATTTTAGCTAAATTAACATATGAAACTCAGTCACAAAATAATAATAAATTCACTTATTAATTTTATGAATTTTTTTTTTTTGTTATTTTCACTTTATTAGGTTGCAAATTGGAGATAAAAGCAATTAAAACAAAGATATCATAGATAACCCACCTGCAAGTTGTGTATTAGTCTACTAGTTCAAACACTTCATTTAAGAGTTATAAAAAATGATAAATACTCTTGTTCACAAGAGTCTCTCACTGCAACTGAGCACACATAAACTTACTCTTTTCTCTTGTACTTTTAATTGAGATTTTACAACTCTTGACAAGAATCTTTATATAATTGTGGAGTCAGGTTTCTTCCGATATACAATAAGTACCAATTCTACTATCCCTCACAATTCATCATATTTGAACACCTATATCTCCTTCCGTACCAAAATTGAATTTAAGGTTCCAAAAATTAAAATAATAATTTAAATATTACAATTTACAATGCAAAACCACAAATTCAATCATCTGAAAATTCGAATTATATTTCTTTCTTCCTTTATATTAGCTGAAAAAGAAAAAACGGAAGCACTGTTGTATGCCTTTTTCGAAACAATGATTCTATAATAAAATTGACAACTGAGAGGTATAGTTTATTCGACGTCTCACATCATAGTGTGAATTAACTATTATCTTATAAGTTAATTTTAAAAAATTGAATTAAATTTTATACAGATTGATGATATAGTTAAAATATAATATATAAGGGAAAAATAATTACTATTTTATCGATTGCTTTTTTAGGATTAATTTAGATAAATTTAATGTCAAAATTTATATTAATGATTATTGTTAAGTATTGATTATTCGTTATTGAATTGCTGTCAGACCATATATAAATATTAAATTTATTCATCAACATAAAAAATGTATATTAGAGATCTCATACTAACTAATTACATAACAAAAATAATATATAAGTGAATGAAAAATCTTGATTATTTTTTAGTATCAAATTAGAACTAATTCCAAAATAATTTTCCAACAATCAATTAACTTACCGAATATACCTAGTCATCATTCGCTATTAGTAAACACCCATGTGTGATATTACAGTAAGAGAGTTTCCAAATTTATATTGGCGACAAAAAATGTTTGATTTTTACTATTGCTGCTACCTCTCCCCTCACAAACTTAAGTTTAGATGATCGATCATCGAAACATTGTCTGTCATACTCATATCCGGATTGCTAATTACTATTCCTTTTTGGGTCCATCAGAATAATTTATGTTTTGGAATGTTATTCTTTCTCATCTGCTCATCACTTCACTCAAAGAAAAACCTTAGCATAAAGGACAGGGTAAGGGAACTCTAATGTCCCTTGGAGGTTCTAGGGGTCAAATCATTTTATGTTGCCGATTCCAACTGTGTCAGATTAGATGCACCTACCAAGATCTAATAATCTAATTGTATTGATTAAAGTTTATCTTAATTTACGTGTGACACAACACTTATCTTCTTTTTTTTTTTGGGGTGTTATTTATTAAGAATCAAACACGTCAAACTTAAGTTTGTATAAAATGGTTCCTAAACCCATTCATAGTCGTCGGATATATATATTTTGAAAATATTATATCTTCATATCTATTAATTGATGACACTAGTGAGAATTGAGTCTAGTAGACGGGGTTAATCCTAAACAATGTGACGTTAAAATTTTTGTTATGAGAGTTTATGGTATTTAATGTCCGACAAAGTCTCCAACAAGATTTTTTCAAAAAAAATAATGTGAAAAACATAAATCATTTTTTAGACCATCTAATATAATCAACCCTAGTCTAGTTAAGGAAGTTGGTGTTGAGAACGCAGCAAACCAAAAGAGGTTAGTGTTGAGAAACGTAGCAAACCAAAATTCAAATTTCCATTAGGAAATATATTTATAGTAAGTGTTTGACAGTTCTTTCAATAAGATTGCATGTGAAAAAAAGTCATATTATACAAACGATAGTAAATGGCCACACATACATAACATTCTTAAATGTATAAACATAAGTTGCCTTTCTTTGGAGCTCCATAGAAGAAAATAAAATGATATTATTATCAATATAAACATAAATTTGTTCAATGTAGAGACAATTAAAAGGACTACCTAAGTAAATATATACCTAAGGAAAAATATCTAATCAAATCAATTTAGGAAAAATATGATTAAGAAGGAGAAGGGGAGACAAAAATTGTAACAAAAATCCTAGTTGCCAAGCAACCCGGGTATAATCCTTCCCGTGAAAGATTATTCAAAAATCAAATATACAAAGTCCTTTAATTAATTTGTTGAACTGCATCATTCCGTGGGGGTTACATGTAACTAAACTTTTAAAATTTGGTTTGCAACCGTAATTTTGGCAGCAAGATAAAAGTTTTTAGAGAGACTGTACCACATTCACAATTACATTCGTATCAATTATATTTGTCTACAATTTCTTTAACATTAAGAATCACGACGAAATCGCATGTAATGAAGATAAGAGTTTTATGCATTTGAATATTTTTTGTTTTCGTGATTCACGTCAATGTTTTGAAAACGGACATACATAAAAGAAAACTGGCATTAGAATATGTGATGATCATGCATAGAAAGGCATTATTAATTAATGATGTTTCCTAGTCAGAAGCTGCATTGTAAAATGTCTTTTCCAGATCTGGAAAAAGTTTAACAATGCGTCCCAAGTTTAGATAATGTGATCCTTCTCTGAATCTGGTTACGAACGTTCTTCTCAGTGCTTTCCTTCGATTAAAATAAAGCATACAAAGGAATCAAACCCTATCGAACCTCACATCTCAAATGACTGTTCTTATTTTTTTAATTAAAAAACAAATGAGCAAAAATAAGTTCAATTTGTTGTTTTCGGATTCTTTATTATTTTATCCGCTCTTCTGCTGTTGCTGGGATATTTACAACTGTGACTTTATCATAAATATGAAACGAAAAGGAATTGGCCAACTGGGAAGGATACATAAGCATAATATATAGTGGTTACAGCTAATTAAAACATTTTGCCGTACGTGCCATTTTTATAAAATTAAATATACATATAGATAAAAAAAAATTGGTGGAGATACATATAGATAACATGTTTACAATGTGAAAAGGATATTAATTTATTAATTGTTTTCCACTCAAAATAATTTTGATATACATTGTAAGTGTAAATATTAATCAATTAAAAATTATTTGATTTTTGAAATAATTATTACAAACATACCCTACATTAGAATCCATAATTGAAGCAATTTGAATAAAATTTAATAATTTTACTTTAGTTTGATATTTAATTAATAATCAATAGTATTATACAGCACATCCGAGGGTGTGGCTATGTGTGGGGGTGGGGGTGGGGGGCGGATATATTAATAGAATTCCACAATCTTCAATTAAAAATTGCTAATTTATTTCACAATCCAATGTACGTCTATCTCTGATATAGGTTTTCACGGAAACATGATATTTAATTCAAATAAGGCCATCTATTTTTATAATCCAGATGTGGCGCGGATGTGTATGTAGATTTCGGATTTCTTTGTTCATTATTAGCGTTCGGGTCTTTTGATTAATATTCTCTTTGAAAAAGGATACTTATAAAAAACTGTATATATATATATATTTCGGATGGAAACATTTTTTTCTTAATTCAGACAAAATCAATTTATTTCATAATATGTTTAACCTGTCTATATTTCTAAACAACATACGCAAACAATTGGTCTTAAACTTTTATAGTTGTTACGCATCAGATCCAAGGTCAAATTGGGATTAACGACTTGTTTCCTTAGAGTGTTGACATTTTAATATTTTGGAGTAAAGACATATTTTTCTACTTCGAAATAATATATCATTTTTCTTTTAAGTACCATGGCCAAGCGTGTAGAAATTTAGTCCATGTTTACCTGTATTTAACTTTAGTTTGACATAATGTCAATTTGAAATGTAATACATTTATTTCATCTAGTTTTCGGGTAGATTTTTACTTATTTGAGTATTAGTGTGCCTTTATAAGAACCTTTATCATGCTCATGCAGTTTGTTTGTAAGTAATTTAAATCAATACTTTATTATCACTGTTAATTCATACACTAATATGGATTAATAAGTAACTAAGAGATTGAACCTATTATCTTAATTGCTTTATATATGTCAATTGATACCATATGTGGAAACCTAGTAAATCTTATTCTCATCGTCATGATGCATAGACAATTTACAATTGGACTTATTGTTGTAAAATGAGGTATGTATAAAGATTAAAAATCTCATATCAGACAACCTTGAGCACTCTTACTAGCTAAATATGGTACAAATATGATTATTTGTCCTCCCTGCGTATTTAATATTGCGCCTTGGCCCATTTTTTTTCGGTTTTGTCGCCTTTCTTTTCTTTTGAGAAATATCTTATCCGAAGATATTCCATATAAATCGTTGAAGTTTTGACTTGGTCTCTAGTGAGATTTTCTCTCCTTACTTTTCTAGATAGAGTTAGGTGCTTGATTTACAAATCGAACTTGACTAAGTCCACTCATGTGACTATTGTGCACCCTCTCTCCATGAATATATATATATATAAATTCCCACTATGTTTCTCCTCTAGATATCAACAATCACACTCTTCTCTATCACTCTCGCTCTCTCCTTCTTCCCTTGTTCCTAGACTCACCTTGAAACACTTGCTAGTTCTGATACTCAAAAGTATTCCGAGAAGGTTCTGTTGTATCTTGGGAAACTTGCGCGACTTTTACGGATAAGTTCATAAGGATAGTGTGGTTTTACACGCCTTGGGAATTTCTTTTGTTCATGCTTTTGGATGTTTGGACTACAATCATAAGAACTTATGGCTGCCAATAACACAAACGACCATCAACCTACTGTGGACCAAGAACCACTGATCACCTATGCCAAACAACTCTTGAACATGTCCAAGATCGAATTCTTTAGTGGCCAAAGCTTTCATCACTGGCATGAATGCATCCACATGGTACTAGACTACAATAGTTGTTCTTACGCCCTCATGACCTCGAGGCTAGATTTTACCGCCACTTACAAACAACTCATTGATTAGACACAGGCCAATAAGGTATGTTGCCACACCTTGATTAGTACTATTTCTAATGAGTTGTTTGATATCTACTGCTCCTACAAGAAGGTAAAATAGATATGGGACTCCATGATCCTCAAGTACAATGCCAAAGATGTGGTTAGACAGAGGTTAATCATTAGGAATTATTACCATTGAGAAATGGTAGAAGACAAAGACATCAAGGCCCAAATAAACAAATACTACAAATTGCTTGAAGAATTGAAAGCAAAAAATACATATCTTTGAGATGAGTTCGTCTTAGAGTTACTAATTGAAAATTGCTTCAAAATTGGACCGACTACAAACAACACCTTAAACTTCAAAACAAGTATATGTCCCTCGAAGATCTCATCCCTCATATCATTATTGAAGACGATAATATTAAAAGGAATTTGCTACTACGAAAGCAAAGGCTTTGACTCCCAAGGCAAACTTGGTGGAAGACAAACCAGATCGAAAAAAGGTACAACCAAAACCTGATCACAAATATAAATGTAAGAATGGAAACTCATTCGCTCGTGCTTCTAACACAACCTTTAAGAAAAGGGAAAACTGCTATGTCTGTGGAAAGTCGGGCCACCATGCACTTAAAAGCAAGTACCGTGTGGCGAGAAACAACAATCCTCCTAAGCCTAAGGCTAACTTGGTCAACAGAGATGACATTATTGTTGTAGTCATTTCTCAAGCAAACCTTGTGACCAATGTGAGAAAATGGGTGGTAAACTCTTAGGCCACCTGACATATTTATGCAAGCAAAAATTCCTTTACCTCATACACCTGTGTAGGGGATAGAGAAGAACTGGTATACCTTGGTGACTCTAGAACTACTTCAGTTCTAGGGAAGGGTAAAGTTATGCTAAAGCTCATATATGGAAAGTGTCTGGCTTTAAGTGATGTAGTACATATGCCCTCTATTAGAGTTAATTTGGTTTCAATAGCATTTTTGGGGAAGGTTAAAGTTAAGGTGTCCTTTGAATTGGACAAAATTGTAATGACTAAAAATAATGTGTTTGTGGGAAAGGGATATTGTGATCAGGGTCTCAGTGCTTTGAATATCTCTAAAACTATTACTAAAAATGCATCTATGATTGAATCGTATAGCATCTGGCATGCTAGACTAGAACATATTAATTCTTGGTATGAAATCATATGCAACGACTAGGACTAATAAACCTGCTTGATAAACAACAAACTAGAAAATGTGATGTATGTATTGAATCAAAACTAACAAAGAATCCTTGTCCTTCTATGCAACATAAATCTAAACACCTTGGCCTAATTCATTTTGAACTAGCTGATTTAAAACAAATTATGTCTAGAAGAGGTAAATACTACTTTATAACTTCTATAGATGATTTCTCTCGATATACTAAAGTTTACTTGGTTAGACATAAGGATGAAGCCTTCAACATGTTCTTAACTTATAAAGCTAAAGTAGAAAATTAGTAAACAAGAAAATTAAAAGGATTAGGTCAGATAGGGGTAATGAGTACAAGTTATTCAATGACTTTTGCGAGAAAAAGGTGTTATACTTGAAGTAACCCCTCCTTACTCACTTGAATCTAATGGAGTAGCTAAAAGGAAAATAGAACCTTTTAAGGAGATGATGAATGCACTTTTAATTAGTTCCTCCACACCTGATAACCTTTGGGGAGAAGCCTTTTTGACTGCGTGTTTCTTACAAAATTGGATACCCCATAAAGCAACCGGTAAGACACCCTATGAGTTATGGAAAGGATACCAACCCAACTTGAAATATTTGAGAGTGTGAGGGTTCCTAGCTAAAGTGATGTTACTTGATCCTAAAAAAAGGAAGATAAAGCCTAAAACTTTTGATTGCATATTTCTTGGATATGTTGCACATAATACTGCTTACAAGTTTCTTGTCCTTGAGAGCGATTTTATTGAATGCAATACCTTTATAAAAATAAAAATGTATAATTCTTTGAGGACACATTTTCCTTAGGCGATACCACTAATTCAAAACAACCTCTAGATTCCTCTAGTGAACTCGTGAGTGAGGAATTAAGGAGAAGCAAAATACAAAGAAAGGAAACTTATTTTGGAGATGACTTATACTCTTACCTAGTTGATGATGATCCTATGTGCTTTTCGGAAGCAACTAGTACCCTAGATTTGAAACTTTGGGAACAAGCTATTAGGACTAAAATTGATTCAATTAAGAAAAACAATACATGGAAGCTAGTAGACTTACCTAAGGGAGCAAAACCTATTGGATGTAAGTGGATCTTTAAGAGAAAGCTAAACGCCAACGGGTCCATTGACAAGTATAAAGCTAGGTTAGTTAGTAGCTAAAGGGTTTACTAAAAAACCAAACATAGATTACTTTGATACCTTTACTCTTGTTTCTAGGATTTATTCTATTTGGGTCTTGATAGCCTTAGCATCTATCCATAAGTTAGTAATACATCAAATGGATTTAAAGACCTCCTTCTTGAATGGTAACTCAACTAGAGGGGTGTGGTTTCTAGTCAAGAAAACAAAGTGTGTAAACTGTTGAAATCTCTTAATAGTCTAAAAAAAGCACCAAAATAGTGGTATGAGAAATTTGATCATATTTTGCTTAGTGACGAGTTTTCCTATAGTGATACTGATAGATGTGTGTACACCAAATCTATGCACGATGACTATGTGATTATATGCTTATCTTTGAAACATGCGATGATATAGTCTTTAAGACTAAATCTTTTCTTTCATCTAGCTTTGATATGAAAAACACGGGTGAAGCAAGTGTAATCTTATAAGTTAGAATCATAAGAAAGGGTAATAGTATATTATTAACCTAAGAAACTATGTTGAGAAACTTCTTAGGAATTTTGGTTTTTATGACTCTTAGTTTGTGAATACCCCTTATGATGCTAACTCTCACCTAAATAAAAACAAAGGGGCCTTGATAGCTCAATCTCAGTATGCCTAAATCACTGGGAGCTTACTACACTTGATGAACTTTCCAAGACTCGGTATTGCTTACATAGTAGGCACACTAAGTAGATACACTTATATTTCTAACCAAAACCATTGGGATGCACTTGCGAGGCTAATGAGATATTTAAGAGGTACCATGGACTATGGTATCAAGTACCATGGATTTCCCGCTGTCCTAGAAGGGTATAGTGATGCCAACTGAATCTTTGATTTAGATGAGACAAAATCCACAAGTGCATATGTGTTTACACTTGGTGGAGTTGCGGTTACATGGAGGTAAGCTAGATAGATCATTATTACCGGGTCAACCATGGAGTCAAAGTTTGTAGCTTTGGAAATGACTGACAGTGAAGCTGAGTGGTTGAAAAATTTCTTAGCAAACATTTCTCTAGAAATAAAACCAATCTCATAAGTGTCAATATATTGTGAGAGCTAATTGACAATAGCTGTAGCTAAGAACAAAACTCATAATAGGAAAAATAGACATATACAACTGAGACACAATGTGATAAAGAAGCTTCTAAAATATTGAATGATTTCCATTGATTATGTGAAGTCATAAGGAAACTTAATAGATCCTCTAAACT
This sequence comes from Mucuna pruriens, assembly GCA_025330945.1. Taxonomy (NCBI): domain Eukaryota; kingdom Viridiplantae; phylum Streptophyta; class Magnoliopsida; order Fabales; family Fabaceae; genus Mucuna; species Mucuna pruriens. Next base: position 106,638 of record JAENHJ010000226.1, read on the forward strand.
AGGGAAGAAATGATTCTTGAAACATCGAGGGGAATGTGACTTAAGCCAACTTGGAAAAAAATAAGTGATGATAACCCAACCTTTGTCATTGGAGATCCCATGAAGAAGGTTCAATGGGAAAGAACAAGTCACTTGTCAATTCTTCTAACACTCAAATTAATTTTTAAAATTAATTTCAATTTAGTCCCTTCCTATGGTATGAGAAAGTGTTAGATATTGCATTAACGAGAGGTTTAATTTTATAGTAAAGTCTTGAGCAAATGAGAAGGCTTTACATCTTATAAAAATTCTAATAATCTTTCATATCCCTTATAGGTGGTGTATGATTTGCAACATACACTTAATGAAATCACCTATATGAGTGTCACGAGGGCCACTTGTATGGAATCTTAGTAAGATTTCTAGAGCACTTATGAATATCGAGCACCTGCATGGCCTAGTAGCACAAAACAACGATAACGACAAGGTATGTCGGGGTATAATATAATTGGTAGACCGCTAACACATATCAAGTATTCTTTGTTCAATAGCATAGCTACACCAACCACACTGTGTGTTAAGTCATATCAGTCTAGGTCTTGGTACAATAACATAGCTACACTAGGTCCAATGCAATATAGTTAATAAAAAAACTCAATAACTTTCTTCTACTCTCTCCTTTCTTGTAAACCTTAACCTTTGACATATATGGGGAATTGTTGTAAAATGAGGTATGTCTAAAGGCTGAAAGTCCCACATCGAGCAACCTAAAGCACTTTTTAGTGTTTATATATCAAGAGGCTCCTTTTACTCCAAAAAGTGCGTAGCACAAAGAATGTGAGTCCCATATGTACAACAAGCTTGGGCCTTGCTAGCTTGATGTGGTGCAAATCTAACAATTCCCCCCCTCTCCCCTACAAATATTTTACTCCATATAAACCATTGAAGTTTTGACTTGATCTCTAGTGAGATTTCTTCTCCTTATTTTTTAGGATAGAGTAAGGTGCTTGATTTGCTAATCATACTTGACTAAGTCCACTCACGTGACCGTTGTGCACCCTCTCTACAACCTATATATATTCTCACTTTGCTCCTCCTCCATATATCAATAATCACACTCTTGTTTGTCACTCACACACTTTCCTTCTTCCCTTTTTCTTAGGCTCACCTTCAAACACTTGCTAGTTTTGATCCTCGAAAGTATTCTAAGAAGGTCTTGTTGTATCTTGACGAACTTGTGCTGTAACATCCTAAAATTTATTTAATTATTTTTAGAAATTAATTACATTATTATTATTACTATCAATTTTATTTTAATAGAGGGGTTAATGATTTTATAAACTGACGAGACTTTATCTAAAGTATTTTCATTTATTAATTTAATTAATGGAATTAACGGGAGAGGCTGACGGGCGGGTCGGGGTTGACCCCTAATTGGTGTTTTACGTGTCAAACAGCCACACCTAGAGGAGAGAGAACGCCGACCTGCAAGGAAGAGGAGTTACGGTGTTCAAACCGTCCTAGAGCCGCATCAGATCATCACTATTCTTCGCATCTAAGGTACGGGGGAGATGGGTTTGGTCATATATGAATGCGGGAGTGTAGGGGTAGTAAGGGCAATCCCTAAGTCCCTTTAGGATCTAAATTCTCAATTTCGTTTGATTATTATGTTTTAAAAATATTTTAATTGGTAGAAAAGATTTGTCAATATGCTCTGTGGTCTGATTAACGTCTTGTCCTAATGTGATTTTTGTTGGGAAACTGTATGTTTAATTGCCCTAATTACTTGATTCTTGTGTTGTTTATGCTTGTTCATGATTTGAGGCTCTTGTGTGCAATAATGAAACTGGGTGAAATTCAATGGTGTTTTATGTGCGTTTCTATGCTTTCTAATGAATGATTTATAATAATGATGGTTAAATTAATATGGTTGGGTATAATTGTGGACTGTGCGAATGATGTATAAATAAATCATGAGAATAAGAGTGTGGATGAGAATGCATTGAGCATGGACATGAGAGGCATGAGATGCATGAGAAGCCAGACGTGGCTATAATACCCTGGCCATATGTGGTGTTTAACAGGGGACTAATGATGGGGGACAATCATATGCATGGGCCACAGGTGGTATTTAACCATGCTACACGCCGGCCATAGGTGGTGTTTAATGGTTGTGTGGAATGTCTTCGCACGGGCCATAGGTGGTGTTTAACTGTGCAACATACCGGCCCATACGAGGTGTTTAACGGTGTGACCATCATTAGTGATAACTAAGGGGATTGAGGAGGTTCGCCCATGGTGTGGAGTTCCGACTCGAGACTCTTAGGTGTGGTGATGAGCATATGCATTGTGCAAGCATGTGCATTTTGTAAACATGAAGGAATTGTGATTAATTTTGAATGAATGAAATTTGATTGATATATGAGCATCTGTCAACGCTTAGTAATTGAGTACGGTAATGGGTGGGATTTGGGGCATTATCTGCCTTTATATATGATTGAATGTGATTTCTCACCGTATTTTCTCTTGTTGTTTTCTTTTAGGTAACGTTGAGGGCACTCATGGTGCCAAGTTTTGAAAAGGCGGGGTCTTGCTCTGATTAGTGTGACATCGGGGTTCTAAAAGTTAGAATAGTTGCTCTATGCCTTGATGTTTAAATGACTTATTTTAAAGATGATGATGACTTTAGTTTTCTCAATTATAATGTTTAGATCTAAAACCTCTTTGAAAACTTTGTGCCTACCTTTTAATTACCATGTAAACCTTATATCCTTAATACAAATTGTGCTTTTTGATTTTAACTATTACCATGTCTTCATTTTATTTATTTTATTATTTTAATTTAAATATTTGGGGTAGAAGGGTGTCACATTTAGTGGTATCAGAGCAGATCGATTCATTCGGCCGTGAGTTATGTGTCTAACACGTTTTGCATTGTGTTTGTTAGCATGGTTGGACTAATTTGAAAGATGACAATAAATTGTTTGTTCTGTTTTACATTGTGTTGAATTCTGGGTGATTCATTCGACCAGTGAGTTATGTGTCTACCATGTGTTAGTGTTTATTTATGTTAAGTGTGATGTACAAGTGCAGTAATCTAGTGTATTTTAAGGAAGTGTTGAGGTAATATAGATGTTACTTTGTTGGTTGTTGTATCAAGCATCCCTATTGCTAACTACGATCTATTGAGCCTGATCACCTCAATATGTTGTTAAAGGCAAAATGGACTCTTGGCGAGTCGGTGGATCAATTGATTTGAAATGTTTTCTTTTGAAGAATGAACATTTTGTTGTGACTAGTAAGTAGCTATTTATTTGGATGTCTGTGAAGTTTGAGGAATGAGTTCCTCATCCTTGTTCTAATAAAATTAGAAAGTGATGATGTGATGTGTTTTATTGCGGTATTTATTATTGTTTATTATGTTTTTGGTGCTTACTATTATCTTAATCTTAATAGATTACGATGGCAGTAAAGAGAGTGTGAAGATTCATGTTTCACAACTCGTGGCAAGGGCCTTAAGTAATTAATGTGTTAGAGGGGATACTTGAGGGTAGTGCTTTAGACTCTTAGAGATTAACATGCTAAATTATTTAAGTGTGACCTTTGGTTAGAAGAAGTGAGTTCTCTAGGTCATGTAATCTCTAGAAGAAGTATAGGGGTAGATCATTCTGAGGTAGAAGTTGTTCTTAAGTGAGAGATCCCTTAATCGGTGAGTGAGCATAGAAGTTTTCTTGGACTAGTTGGTCATGAGAGATGGTTTATCTAAGTTAGCTTGACTTTGATGGAGTTGGTTAGGAAGGGAGTTGTTTTGGGTAGAATAGTTAGTGTGGGTATAGCTTCCAAACCTTTAAGGAGAAGTTGACTAGTGCACCAAATTTAGTATTGTCAAACCTTAGTGAACCTTTTGTAGTATATTGTGATACTTCTAGGATGTTCATAGGTGGAGTGCTTACGCAAGAGGGTAGAGTGGTAGCTTATGCTTCTAATCCACGAGAGGAATTACCCTACCCATGATCTTGAGTTGGCGGCTGTAGTGTTCATTCTTAAGATTTGGAGACTAGAAGGCTTTAAAATTCTTGAAGTGTCAAAAGAAACAGAATTTCTTCCCTTTATCTCACTACAAGGATTTATGGCCTTGATTCCCTTATCTTCATGGGAACCATTGCTTTCACCCATTGATGACGCTGGAGAGAACCCATCAGTGGATACAAAAGGTAAAATGCAACAACGATTCTTTTAGTGGATGAATAAGTTGGGTGATAATATTTTCTGGGGTGATTTCGTTGGTTATTATTCTGTGGTTAGATGGAGGGATAAGGGAACAATTGCAAGCAGAAGGGTTGCTATTAGGGGTATCATTTTTTACTATTGAAATCTCAGTAAAGTTGCTGTAGGGTGAACACAAACAGGTGAAGCCATTTATGCAAGAATGAGAGGTCAACGATGAAAATTCCCGAGAGAGTAGTACAACTAGTTAGATTTCTCTATCAAACATTTTTTGCAATAACAGTCATTGCTTTAAATTTCATAGAATCAAGGCCAATAAGAAAGGTACGATATTTGTGTGCCATTGTGCATTTAGAAACCTTACCTCTTGCTTTAACAGTTTTGCTTTCCCCATTGACTTCATTTGAAAATAGAGAAACTCTTTTGGTGGGAGCTATTGAGGCATTTCGTTTAACTCTTCTTGCTATTGTGGTGGCCTAAATGGAAAGAGACATAGCGGATTTTGTTAATGATTGTTTAGTTTGAGAAAAGCTTGAGTAGCATCTAAGGATACTAGTCCGTACTATTGAGATGAGTCATGGTATAGTTGTTTAATAAAAGTTAAATGGAAGATATGATTTCTTTAAGTTATGTGATCTTTAGTGTGAGAACCCAATAGTCAGCCTTTTAAGGTAGGAGTTTCTCTTAAGTTAAAAACCTTGCATTAGTGAGTAAGATTATAAATTTTCCTGGTATTGGACAAATACCGTGGTGAATTCCTAGACGTATTCCTTAAGTTAGCATAGTCTTTAACTCAAGAATCTAGGAAGGGAGCAAGGTTTAGGTGGATTGATAATTTGGAATTAGTTCCTAATGTCTTGGAGAAGCATTATATAGCGTGCCAACCTTAGAAATACCTAACCTTAGTTATTGAGAAGAGTGTTGTTACTAGATAGTGAGGATGTATTTTAATCTTATAGACAACTGGGAGTTGTAAGACGAATTATGTGACCCCTAGCTTGGAGGTAGTAGCAGTAATGGCTACTCTTAAGATTCAAAGACACCACTTGCATGATTTTAAGTTGATATTCTCGATGACGTAGAAACACTAAGTGGAAATTCAACTAGTAGGAGAGGAACCTAAAATAGATGAGGTGATTGGAATTTCCAAATGACCAAGGTTTTAGGAAGCCATCACTAGGTAGAATCAAGACAGTAGAATATGTCATAAATAGGAAATCCTTTCGCATCCTTTCGTGTGATTAGAGGGCATGATCTGTTAACTAGTTAGAACACCCATTTTAGTGGATAGAAGAGAAACCATAAGACGAGGGAATATGATTTTCTAGATGGCATTAAGTAATTTAGAAATGGAGTTATGTACTTAGTAAGTCTTAGAAAAGGATCGTACAGTAGATTTTATATCGAATCGAGGTGGTATAGATGCCTGAGGATCTTTGAAAGATGTTTTGGCAGCTTAAATCATGGGAAGAGTGGATAAGTGTGAACACCTATTTGGTTGACAGGTTGGAATCCTAGAGTTATTTTAGAACTTGGGGGGAGAGATTTTGTTAAACTCGAGGAATCTAATTGGATTGGGTTCAGTCTACCACTTCACTCGTGCGAAGTGGTTATTCTTGTGTTGTTTGTGGGTTATTCATGATTTGAGGCTCTTGTGTGTAATAATGAAACTGGGTGAAATTCAATGGTGTTTTATGTTCGTTTCTGTGCTTTCTGATGAACGATTTATAATAATGATGATTAAATTAATATGGTTGGGTATGATTGTGGACTGTGCGAATGATGTATAAATAAATCATGAGAATAAAAATGTGGATGTGAATGCATTGAGCATGGACATGAGATGCATGAGAAGCCAGACGTGGCTATAATACCCTGGCCATATGTGGTGTTTAACAGGGGGACTAATGATGGGGGACAATCATATGCATGGGCCACAGGTGGTGTTTAACCATGTTGCACGCCGGCCATAGGTGGTGTTTAACGGTTGTGTGGAATGTCTTCGCAAGGGCCATAGGTGATGTTTAACTGTGCGACACACCGGCCCATAGGGGTGTTTAACGGTGTGGCCATCATTAGTGATAACTAAGGGGATTGAGGAGGTTCGCCCATGGTGTGGAGTTCCGACTCGAGACTCTAGGTATGGTGATGAGCATATGCATTGTGCAAGCATGTGCATTTTGTAAACATGAATGAACTGTGATTGATTTTGAATGAATGAAATGTGATTGATATATGAGCATCTGTTAACGGTTAGTAATTAAGTACGGTAATGGGTGGAATTTGGGGCATTATCTGCCTTTATATATGATTGAATGCGATTTCTCACCGTACTTTCTCTTGTTGTTTTCTTTTAGGTAACGTTGAGGGCACTCATGGTGCCAAGTTTTGAAAAGGCAGGGTCTTGCTTTGATTAGTGTGACATCGGGTTCTAGAAGTTAGAATAGTTGCTCTATGCCTTGATGTTTAAATGACTTATTTTAAAGATGATGATGACTTTAGTTTTCTCAATTATAATGTTTAGATCTAAAACCTCTTTGAAAACTTTATGCCTACCTTTTAATTACCATGTGAACCTTTTATCCTTAATACAAATTGTGCTTTTTGGTTTTAACTATTACCGTGTCTTCATTTTATTTATTTTATTATTTTAATTTAAATATTCGGGGTAGAAGGGTGTCACATGTGCGACTTTTGTGAATAAGTTCTTAAGGATAGTGTGGTTTCGTACGCCTCAGGAGTTTCTTTAATTTATATTTTTGGATGCTTAGAATACACTTACTTGTCAACTAATATAGACTCAAATCTAAATGGATTTGAGGGATCATAAGGGAAGATTCAGCCAAACCTTGCAAAAGAGCCTTGAGAGCTATGATGAGAGTACAAGTTCCTTCAAGTCATTAAGACTCATATTTACATGTGAGATTGATATTAGCCATTTTTTTTTCCAATGAAGATTATAAGGGTATTGTTCTTGAGCATGATGTCCCAATGGTCATTTAGGCCATCATCCATCATTACAAATGCAAATATGGGGGGAGTATCTCTTGATAATGGAAGTTTAACAAATTTTCTACACTATTAGGCATTTAGTCAAATGAGAATATATAAGAAGCAACTAAAACACATATGGAAGTTATCTAAATTGATTTATAGTGATCAACCAATGGGATATTTAGATACGTTCTTGATGGATAAAGCAAAAATAGAAGAAAGCGGTGCTAGCCAAGTTCTTGGTGGCCAATTGTTTGAGTTAATACAATACCTTATTGGATTGACCTTCCATAAAATGCCCAAGGAGCAATGGTATCCACAAAGCATATGGCAATGAAATTCCTAGGGAAGAGATCCAAAGTATTAACAATGAGAGGAGATGAAAAAATAGCACGACAATGTTACTATTTGAACCTTAAGATTGGTAACAATGAAGAAAGGTGGAAGAAATAAAGGTAGAAGGATAAAGTTTGGTGTAACACCACATTTTGCTTGCCAGTTTGGATTTGAGGGTTAACATAAAAAAAAAGGACATTTCTGAAAGACCTAAGCTAGTAGGTGAGTTCTAAAACTATCAAGTTAAGGAGTCAATAAAGAAAATAATGAGAATAACCATGGAATTGCAAGAAGGGATAAGAAAAAGATTGAAAAGTTTGTTAATAGAAAATAAAAATCTATTTGTAAAGATAACAACTGATATACCAGGGATAGATATAGAATTGTGTTGTCATAGTCTCTTAGTAGATCCAACTTTTAAGTTGGTTGCTCAAAAGAAAAAAGAGAGGATGCTAGAACGACATAAAGTGACGTAGGAGTGATAGACCTAGTTGGGTCTTAGGTTACTAGACCTAGTTGGGTTTTAGTTGCTAATTTTTGCTTTTTTTTGGATTTAATTCTCATTATGATATTGCTATCTTGTATAGGACATATATGACCCCCAAATTGGACAATCTTCATGGCTTTGAAAATTTAAGATAAAGATCCATAACTTTTCTCTTTTAGGATCAACCTAGTTCGTCCGTCTTTAGTGTCAAAGATTTGCGTGAATTTGCGGCCTCTACACCCTCTCTATTAGGCATTTATTTGTATATTCTGACTCAATTTTGGGACTTTGGTTGGTGGACCTTTCGGTTGCGAACTCCTTTGGCCTAGATCACCCTCCTTAGTATTCAGGGCACGTAATGGTTAGTTAGAGTTATTTTTAGTTAGTTAGACACTTTTGGGACCTTTCACACTTAGTTTGAGGTCTCTTGTATCATGACTCTTCCCTTTTCTATTTTCATTTTTGCTTTATATTTTTCTGCATTTTTTGTGACGGTTGCCATGGAAGGCTAGACTCTTTTGTCAATTCAAGGTTCCATGATTATGCTTAGGTTTGAGTTCTTGAATATTTCTTATGCAAATTCTACTATGTTTCTCTTTTCTTTCCAATTCTTGACTCATTTCATGATCATGATTTTGTTTGAAGTTTTGGACTGTGATATGTCAGGTAGTCAATTGATCACCTAAATCAATCAATTAAGTGCTTTAATCCATGCTAATTAAGAGCTGCAATTTTTATCTCAATTTATATGGATGAATGTTAGATGATTATTTAAAGAACCTTGAGTTGATAAAAATTTCCACTCTTACTGGAATTGTGATAACAAACTACATGATTGGATGCTTGGATTAATGTTACATAATTCTACTTAATTCATTTTTGTTTTGTATATTACAACTATATTATATATTGCATAATTCTATTTTCTACATAATTTTGTTTTACATACAAACCCCCCTTTTACATTCTAATTTGGTTCCTGTTCAACAAGATAAGACATTACATGTTTATGTCCTTGAGATATTTGACCTAGGTTAGTCCTACACTACCAAAAATAAAGAAAATCAAGTGGTTTTAATAGTGTTTCGTCACCATTATCAAGGAGCAAACTGATGAGTTTTTGCAAGTTGGTGTTATCAAAGAAATTCAGTATGCTATCGGTTCTCCAACATAGTCATGGTAAATAAAAAGTCAATGAGAAATAAAGGATGTATATTGATTACACTAACCATAATAAGGCATGCCACGAGAATCATTTTTCACTATCTAATATTGATAAGTTGGGTGATAATTTGTCCGTATACAAGATGTTTTCATTTATGGATGAATATTTGGGTATAATCAAATCCCTACGCACCTTAACAATGAGCTCATAACAACCTTCATGACTAATAAAGAGGTTTATTGTTATAAAATAATGCCCTTTGAGCTCAAGAATGCAAAGGTAACTTTTAAAGGTCTGCTCATTGCAAAAGATTTGGAAGGCAAAAAGGCCATGGTATATAGAGATTCTCAGTTAATAATAAGTTAAAGGGAGTATCGAGGCTAAAAAGTCAAATAGTAAAAGTATTTGGAGCTAGTAAAGAAGATATATTAATATTTTCAACATGTGGAATTCCAACATAATGTTAAGGAGCAAAATGTGTGAGGTTGTGTATTATCATGGTTCGCTAGCACTAAAAAGACAAGCGACAGTCTATATCCAAGAGTGCTTGGCCAAGCCCAATATTTGGGTTTGTAAGAACATAAAACATAAAAAGAGACGTTGAATTGTATTTTAATAATTTTTGCAAATATTTTTTAAGGTATCATCTGATTTGATAAGACAATTATTTTAGGTTTGACAAGACACTAATTTAATTAAATTTTTTATCTTTTTAGAAACTTAGTTAAAACATATAAAGGAGAAAAGAGAGAGATAATTACACAAAGTTTTTATACTGATTTGTCTTATTTAAGACTATGTCTAGTTCTTGGCAACCCACCAAGATTTTCACTATAATGAAACCTCTTCAAGCTTCAACCTTCAAGCTTCAACCTTCAAGCTTCAATCACCCTTGCAAGGTGACTAGGATGGCCACACTTTAGGCACCAACTATGAGTGATGAAACCAAATCCTCCACTGCTAGCTCTACTAGCCTGGGTAGGCCTCGAACCTCTTTGACGACTACCTTCATTCTCGAAGGACGGAACTGACTAAGACTTACTTCTGCTTTGACCTCCTGACTGTCTCCCCTTCATAGGCCCTACATCACTCTTGTAGTGTGTAGCTCTAGCTCAGTTATCTTCATTATAATCTTGCATCTATTCACCAAAATAGGCAATTGGAAAATCTCCTAGTAAAAGCTTGCTTGATCTCACGGCACAAGCCATTAATAAACATCACACACTTTGAGTGCTCACCAGCCTCACCTTGGTAATGTGGATAGTACCTGAAGAGTTCGTCAAACTTGGCTACATATGTAGCCACTAGGTTCAACTCAACAAACTCTATCTCTTTCTTCTTTCTCACATCTTTTGGTAAATTTTTCTGTAAGAATACCCTTTGGAAGCTTTTCCTAGTAATAGCAAGTCATTCAGGATCCAAATGAGCATGATTGTTCTTCCACCACTACTCAACTTCCCCAACAAACACCTTGGTGTCAAACGTCACCTTCTACACATTAATGCATTCCAATGCATAAAAGATCTTCTCCACTTCTCTGGCCTAGTTCTAAGCACTTTCTTAGTCATAACCTCCATTGAATGCAAGTTTTTTGCTTCTCTAGAAGCAATCCAGCCTTTGAAAAGTAGTCAGTCCTTGCAGTTGTTGTTGGTTTTCGTTATTCCCAATAGGCCCAACAAGAGCCACAAGAGCATCAACTATAGCACGGTTAACCTTTCCTCTTCCTGCCATTTCTTCCTAAAAGGTTGCAAGAAGAGCAAAGAAGGTTAGTAAACAAATAACAACACAAACAACTCCTTAAAGTAAACAATAGCAAATAAGTCAATCACATAACACATGGCCAAATGAACCAACCAAGCTTTGATAACACTAAATGTGACTACCTTTACCCCGCAATCAAATTACTAATATCAATTAATTAAGGCAAATGACAATAAATTTTAGACCGTCATGCAACTCATTGGTAATAAATGAAACTAATCATAAAAATCTCAAGCCAAGAGGATAAAGGATTCACATATCTATACTCTCATCAACTAAAATCTCAACATAAAAGGCTCTAAAACATAACTCCTACTAGCACTCCAGAGGCCAATCCAAACTACTCAATCATAAACATAAAAACGTAATTGAATCCAAACAACATGTTCAACTCCGATGTTACAATCCTATTAGAGTTAACAAAATCCAACACTAAAGCAACTAAAGACAATGAAGATAACAACACAGAGGTGTCACACTTCGTCTTGTACCTGCTCGTCCTCACTTCCAAGTGATGTTTAGCCCAAACAAAACAAGACAAACAACACAAGAAGATTGAGAATACATCTCATTATTACTAGGGCAACCTCGACAAGGCTAGGTAGTACACACACAAAATCAATATATAAGATGTCACATACACATCTATAATAAATAATTATACAAATGTTATGATAGTATGCATTCTATGCACTACTCCATATGCACGTGGTACCAATTTTACTCAAAAAAGTAGGCTAGATGCAATACTACTAGACTTCACCTTCGGAGTTAAGCTATACCACGCTAGCATGATATCCTTCAATAGTACGTTAGGATCTACTCAACTTTTACTGCGTACCACGGTTCGCGGGATCAATCACAACCATTTGGATTTCTACACCAAGTAGCCTCCAATAAGTCTAATGACCTTACAACTTGGCTCATGTCTACTTTCTCTCACATCGATTGATGAATGTCACACATCTTATATTCTTATTAGTTTTAAACTGGATCGATAAGATCCATACTCGCCCCACACAAGCTAGGTACCTCATCCACAACCCACACAATAAACACTATTATTGCCCCACATAGACGTAGGTCGCTCACTTGATAAGTGTTATCCAAGTTCATTTCATGCCAAGTCTAGGCTTAGGAAGCTCATCTAATAACCATCCATCCACATTTACTCATTTTCCTATATGATACTCATTTCTCAATGCAATGAAAGTTATATCTTATTCAAGTCCATACACAACAGTATATAAAGACAACATAACAACATCCCTCTAAGTCTATAAAGGAATCTATTCTCTAAATATCTGTATCTCACTCAACAAATCAGAGTTATAGGCAGCCCTACATTGCCATTCACCCAATGAAACCCTCGTTTTCTAGCGGATGGTCACTCTCGCTCAATGAAACTAATTGCTCACTCAACAATAGGGACTATAGAGAATCTAGACCCCTAGCTCGCCCAGCGAATGCCATATTCACTTAGCGAAGCAGCGCCATAGAGAGTGTGCTACTCTTTGTTCCCTCTCTTGCCCAACGAGGCTCATTCTCGCTTAGCGAACTAAGTCATAAAGAGTTTCACTCTTAGCTTTCACTCTCCCGCTTAGTGAACCTCACCACTTACTCAATAAGGAGAGCTGCAATGCTTCTAGGGCTTTCATTCATTTGACTAGTGTCACACTCGTCCAATGAATAAGCCCAATAAAGAAAGGTATATCCTCTTTGTCGCACTGTCGCCCAACAAGAAGCACCTTTTGTCCACCAAAAGTGCGACCACAATAGTTCACAATTTGCAAATTTTACAAAAAAACTCAACCAAAAGTCTCACAACCTAAATGAGGAAAACTTATTCAATCAATGTTCTTTTCTACCTACAAGTTTAGCACATGGAAATGCACATAAAACACTACTCAATTTCATCCACACACATAAAAAGCCCCAAATCAAACCTCAAAACAACCAAGAATCCCAACATACACAATAACCACAAAAATTCAAAAATCAACAACAATTAACAGTAATTATTTACACAATTTCACATGAAAATCACAATAACAACACACACTAATCTAGGAGTTTAATCCCCCTTCAAATACCATAAAGAGCCATACAAAATATACATAAAATGAGGTCCTAAGGACAACCCCACTACCCGTCTCACGTAAAGGGAACCCAAAAGTAAAGAGACAATTTTACTCCCCCTTATCTTGTACCAGAAAACCACAACAGAAAACTATCTCGAAGGCTTTCCTTGATAATCCTCTAGTTCTCCCTCTACAAGCTCTTCTCCTCTCTCTATTTGCTAAGAAAGGGGTTTCAGAGAAACTAATTCTAATGTGAAACGACTTTGATTCCTTAAGATGCGTTAGGTTTTATTGAATGGACAAATCATACTAGCCCAAAACCATTTTCTTTATTTCAATTTAATGAAAACCTATTTTTCACCCACATATATTTTCCCAAATAAACTTTATATTAAATTAATGATAAGTATAAAAACATTCAAACACTTGTTTTTAATAATAATAATAATAATAACAACAACAACAACAACAACAACAACAACAACAACAAAAACAACAACAACAACAAAAACAACAACAAAAATAACAACAACAACAAAAACAACAACAACAACAAAAACAACAACAACAACAAAAACAAAAACAACAACAACAACAACAACAACTACAACAACAACGACAACAACAACGACAACAACAACAACGACAACAACAACAACGACAACAACAACAATGACAACAACGACAACAACAACAACGACGACGACAACAACAACAACAACAACAACAACAACAACAACAACAACAATAATAACAATAATAAAAATAATATTAATAACAACAACAATAATAATAATGATAATAACAATAACAACAACAATAATAATAATAACAATATCAATAATAATAACAATATCAATAACAATAACGACAACAACAACAACAACAATAATAATAATAATAATAATAATAATAACAATAATAATAATAATAATAACAATAATAATAATAACAATAATAATAATAATAATAATAATAATAATAACAACAACAATAACAACAACAATAAGAATAATAATAACAATAATAATAAAATTAAATATTAAAATGTGTATTTACATACAATAATAAATAATAGAAAAATCGGAGAGTTACATGTCCTTTTATAACTCTAATTGAAAGCTTATGTGGCTTCATCTTTATCTATGTTTTTTAATTTGTTGGTTTTTTTAACAATTGTACCACTATTTCAAGCTTTATCTTGTTTAATGAAGCTTTAATTTCATCCTTTATGTGTCAATTTCAGTCTTTGAGTATATATGGGATTCTTGATAATATTATCAATGAGGAAAACTTGAGTCACCTTCTTTTATTCTTCAAGTTATTTTTGGTGGAGTATTCTATTCTTTTTGTTTGAGTCTGAAGTAGATGTTGGAGTATTAAATGATTGCATTTATTGTTTTTCTTCAACTTGCCACACTAATAAGATAAACTAGTATGCTTATCTTAATTTACTTTGAAATGTAGCCATGCAATTTTGATTATGCTTACTTTTCTATAAAAAGTTATAAGTTTTTTTTTTAATAATTGATAGCTAGGCCTTTTGATGTGGCAAAGTGCTTGATAATATTGACTTTTGTGAATCTTTATTAATATGCTTAAAATATTAACGATAGGTTCATAATACCTAAATTTTATGAAAACATTTTCACATGTGTGTTAAGTTAGTACAGACACAATATAAAATAAGTATATAAATATACTTCAAGCAAATTGTCTCATTTTGATATGTTCATCTAATAGGACAATCTTATAATTTGTGGGTAGGACTCATAAATAATGATCTATTTTTATCTTCTTCAAAAAATCATTTTCTTTTAATAAAAACATGATTAGTTTCTTTGATTTGTTTGTAAACACCTCAAAACATTTGAGTCTAACAATGGAGTTATCCATTTATTTGTGTTGTGTTTATGTGTTCCCAATAAGATTTCTTGGCCTTGTGGGTGATTATGTATAGTAGTGCAGTTTTTCTAATATTGGTATTTGAGCTATGATAGGGAATACAACAAAATTTGAGAGTTCATTATTTGATAGAAAAATATTTTTTATGATTTGAAAGAGTATCATTCAAGACCTTTTAGTGTAGCAAGGTTTTGATAAACATTTAGAAGAAAAAAAAGGTTGATTGTCGTAAATGAAAGAGAATGGACTAAGATAAAATAGAAGGTTGTGAGCATGATTTGGTTAGGTCTTACTCTCAAGATCAAGTACAAAATGCTAAAGGAAACAACACTAAAGGCCTTGTGAGAGAAGCTCAAGAGCATCTTTGCATCCAAGTCATTGACCAATTGTCTCTTTTTTAAATTGAATTGTATCATCTTAAAATGGTGATGGGAGGATATCTCCATGGCCATATTAATAATTTCAACCAGCTACTATGTTAATTGTTGAATGTGGTTGACAAAATATCTTATGAGACTTAGATATTGTTGTTTTTGGCCTCATTATCAAAGTTCTACAAACCTTTGATATAGACATTGCTTGTAGGGAAAACAACATTGAGGTTTGAGGAGGTAAGTGGCACTCCAAGAGAAAATGAAAGAGATGAGAAATGAGAATGTTGATTATGAAAATTATGCTCTAGTATTGGAACAACGTAAGTGAAGGATGAGTCATTTAAAAAGGCTAGGTAGGCTGGAAGGAAGATCAAAACCCTACATGTTTACAATGAGATAAGTAACATGCAGTGTTACTATTGTGAGTAGAAAATAAGGTCACGTGCAAGTAAGATGTACGCAAATGAAGGATGACCTAAAAATTAAAGGTTATGAAAAAGGATGATGACAACTGACTAATATGGTCAAAAGCGTTAAAGATAAAGATATGTCTTTGGCAATAACCAACGAGATTGTTAAATCAAAATGAGTAATGAATTTTGTTGCTAGGTAATCTTCAACTTATGAAGATTCATTGAACCAATTTAGGGAATTAAATTTAAAAAATAATGAGAGTGTCATAAAAATCATAAAAAGTAGCATGTTTTTATATATAATAAAGTTTTAGATAGAAAATGTGTTTTATGTAAATGCTTACAAAAATTCATGAAAAATTGCAAGAAAATAAGGATTTTACGCTTACTATCTAGCAATAGTACCATTGATAATAACTGTCTGTAATTGCCAAAATCATTTTCAATTACATGGACACCTAAGATGCACTAGTGCCAAGCAATGAGAATTCTAGAAGCAATACCCAACTATGATTTAATAACATTGGGCAATGACTTGTCTCCTACAACTTATAAATGGGTGTTTTCTGTCATTTTAAGGGGGATTTTCAAAGATATTTGGATTTGTAGTGAATTTCCCAATTCCTCAAAAGATTGTGTTTTGTGCAAAGTTTCTACTAAATCATTTAAGTCATGTGTAAGATTAAGTGAGAGAGTCAAAGTTTAAAGATTCTTTATATTTTTCAATGGAAAATCACTTTGGATATTTAATTGAAAGCTTCCATGGCTATTATTTGTCTCTTCTTTCACATTTATTTGTCTTTATAACCATTACATCATTGTTTTGAATTTTATCTTGTTCAATTGAGTTTCATTTCATGCTTTATGAGTTCATTTCATTTTTTATGTTAAATGTTTTTGGTAAAATGGAAATGACCAATAGCTAACATAGGGTTACCTCTTTGGTAAAGATTTGAAGTACTAAGACATGTGATTTGCATAGGCTCAAGGAATTGAGGTG
The DNA here is from genome assembly GCA_025330945.1 of Mucuna pruriens. Classification (NCBI taxonomy): domain Eukaryota; kingdom Viridiplantae; phylum Streptophyta; class Magnoliopsida; order Fabales; family Fabaceae; genus Mucuna; species Mucuna pruriens. The sequence goes on from JAENHJ010000226.1 coordinate 123,360, forward strand.
TGTACATTATGTGTGCTCTTGGAAAGTCCTAAGCATAATGCATGAGTGTATAGTAAGTGTACCTAAGGAATTATGGTATTTGCTTTGACAATTAGGAAATATTTTTCAATAAATTAAGACGAGGTTCTAAAGAGAATTTGAGCGATGAACTATTATGCGCGATTAGGGTTCGAGAGATCAAGCTTAGGAGGTAAGAATAGTAAGACACCAGTTACTTTGTTTGTATTTTTTTTTTTTTTGAGCCTTTTGCATCAATTTGGTGGAATTTGAACTCTAACTTATACGCAAAAGGTGTCAAATCATATTAATTAGTGTTTTTCATCTATTCTTTTCATCTTTTTTCTTTTTTGTGGTATGCTTAGGTATGTTCCTTTTAGATTCTTGGGGTTGTGTAGATGATTTCATTGGCATGTGTGGTTTTTCCTACAACATACCTATTGTAACTAGGGAGAATTGAGGATTTTTTTCACAAAAGAACACATTGACAACAAAAGAGAAAAAAAAGAATATTTATTTAAAAGGTAAAGATAAAAATGTACAAAGAAAAAATGAATAGGAAACCATACTTATGTAAGAAAATATGGAGAGAATTCATCAATGACCTTGAGGCATATTTAATGTCCTATTGAATGTTGATGTGCTTGAGACATCTTCAATTTGTAAAAATAAATGAGGGTTTTTAGAAATTGGAGTTGAACGAAATTATGAACATGTATTTGAAAGCAGAAAATTATAATAAACTTATATATTTGTTGTCCATAATTGATTTAGGAAGTATTCTTTGTATAACTAACCTAGAAAATTTTATTAAAAATTTCACAAAAATTATAAAAAACATAAAAAATTCTATATCAATTATAATAAGAACCAATTTAAAAAATATTTTCTAGATACTAAGAATTAAAAGAAAGTATTTTAGATTAGTTCTAAAAAAAACTAATATAAAATATATATCATAATATTACAACAAATATTTTCATGTTTTCATCTCACGTATATATCGATTTTTCAAAAATCAATTTAAAATTATCATGATAAAGACATGGAACAGGGTTCTTAACTTCCACGAAAAAAGGAGAGTAGGAAATTAAGTAAACTATCAATTAGAGGTTGAGGCCGTGATGGACTTGGCAACTTGTGATTATTAATGAAACGAATTATTTTCCCTTTTTATTCTCGGGGCTGCAATTTCTTCATCAATTCAGATTTGTGCGCATGAATGTATTAACTAAAGGTTTGAAGGGTGAACCAAGACAAAGTTGGCGCACTTTTTTGACTGAATTTAGGGTCCTAAATCCACGTGGAATATTATTCCTTTGAGGTTACTGAATCTTGCTTTCCACCCTTTAATTGCAATGCTAAAACCATTAATTTGATTCTCCACTTCTGATAATGACATTCACACTGTTCCATGATAAGAAAAAACATATGTACATCTTTGTCACTATTATATAATTTTCTTTTTAGCTAAGACTACCTGTATCTTTCACATATTCTAATTCTCTCGGTTAGCATAAAATTTAAATACATTTGTTTTTATATTTAATGATTTTCATCATCCTCATCCACTATAGTATTTCATTCCGGGTTATCCAAAGTAGAACCAATGACTTGTTATAAGGGTTCCTAACGTTTTGTAGTATAAAAATCGACTCCTATGAAAATGCTAATAATTTGATCCAGCTTGTTTTGTTTTATTTAATTTGTTTTTTTCTGCAAAATTTTATTCTCACTAAATGATAGGCCGCTTAGCTTGCTTAACAGTTTAATCACAATACAATAAGAAAGGACAGATACTACATTTCCAATTAATTTATTCTATATATATAAAGATGTTCGATACAAGGGGGTGGCCATGAAAATTAGTTGTTTACATAGGTTGGATACTCCCAATGAAATTAGTTCCGTCAATATTGAAGTTGATAAATGTATTCTCCTTTGGAACAGTAAATTCAATACAAATTTAATTAAAAAATAATAATGTATTTTTATTATATAAGAGTTTATGTTATAAATATTTAAAATTTTATAAGTTATTTGCGTTTGAATATACATATTGATGAACACTGACACAATTTTTAAGTGTTTGGATACATTGTTACATAAACACTTATAATAGTGTTGGTTTCAATAAATAGAAAAATAGGAAGAGTTATTTCATATTAAGGATTAATCTGGTCGAAATAACTCTTTTGAAAGTCAAAACGATATTGTCAAGAGAAATGTCTTCTTTAGGATAAGATTCAAAGTAAGAAGATAAGAGTGAAGGATCATAAATACATTTAATATCAACCAAAGAATTGACATTGGTTTGGTCAAGGCAATGAATGCTAAACAAGTTGAAGAAAAGAGGAAACTAGGAAAATTGGTCTAAATTATGATATAATAATTAGAAACCCCTTAGGAAACTACAATCATTTGGGTGAAGTTGTGATAGAGCAACTAAGAGTATCCGGTCAAGAGCACGCACTTCAAATTTGATAAAAGAAATTCAAATGCCTAATAGCAAACACATAATCAAATACATAAGTAAAGGAAGAGCTAGCGGTTATAGATAACTCATACACTTGATTACTAGGTCAAAGAACAACCAATGGATACTTATCTTTTTCTTCAAGATTTGAAGTTACGAATATTGCTTTCCTAAGATGATCTTGATTATATGTGAAGAAGAAAGTAGGAGTCTCAAGTATTTCTTAGACCACTCAATCATATCAATTCAAACCTACAAGTGTGGTAAAACATTTTTTCCTCTTCTTCATAATTAATTTTTAAGGACTGGGAATATAAAGATGAATAAGACACAAGTACGAGATAAACGAGATCTTATTTTACTATTTTTTTTTAAATAGAGAATAATTGAAACAACAAGAAATATTAGTTGAATAAAATGAGCATATCTTTTCAAAAGGAATGCCCTAGTACAATAACTATTAGAAAAGAAAATAAAAAGTAAAGAAGGAAAAATATATAGAGGCAAGAAAATCAAGAAACTCAATGGTATACGAAGATTATCATTGTTAGAAGTAACATAAAACATGAGAAAAAAAAAGAAACTGGAAGACAAAATGTGAATAGTAGTGAGGGTTAAATGTTTTTTATAAAGAAAAAAAATACAAGGGTGAAAATGACATTTGGTCAAAATAAGAAAGGTAAAAAGAAATTTTGAAAAGGATATGATTTTAATGTAAAATTCGATGGCATTTATTGTAACTTGCATAAGAGGTTCACCAGTCAAAATAAGTCATCTTTATTATTATTAAAGATCAAGAGAATTTGAAAACGATACTTAAAATTGAGGATTCACATTTCAAATATGAGAAAGAATTTTAACACTATACTTATAACTCAACATACTTAAGTCTCAACAATACTAAGTTAGGAGCAATTGTTATGGTCCAATCCAAATTTAAGGTTTATCTCCTAAATATAGATGTTGATTTTAGTCAACAATGGTTGAGAGTAAAATCACCTTGTAACATACCAATACAATATATCATTTCCCTTAAGAACATCACAGGTCTTGAACCTAGGAACCCAACTCACTCTTAATTCCTATAAGTATTGACAACATTATTGTATATGATATGCATTTTTTATATATTGCCACTCTGATAAGATTATTACCAACTTAGATGTCGAAGTGTGTTTTGTAATTTGTAGGTATCCTCGTGTTTCGCTTGTACATTTCACCACACTAAAGACTCACTCAAAATCAATTAGCTCGACCAAATCAACAAAGAGTTCAGTCCACTCAACAAATAGTTCATATAAGACAATAGTTTAATTTAGATTCACAATCTCATTCACTTTGGATAGAACATGATTTAATTAAAAATTAAAGTAAAAATTAGCTTCAAATTATTTTGTCACGAGTTATTGTTTGTCATTAATTATGCATCCTACTTTTTTCTTTATCCATAATCTAACATGGTACCAAGGAGTTTATAATACTTATGCACCCTATTTGACTGACTAAATTAGAGCTCTGACTAAATTAGAGCTCACTAGTTGATGCATCCTACTTTATGTTGGTTTACCAAGTTCTTTGCTTAGCCTTTCTAGTTTAGGACTACGTGTGTTTAGTTTGGTGGAAGAAAAAAGTTTTTTAATCCACTCAACTAAAATCAGGTTGGGTTAGGTTAGGTTAATTTTAATAATTTTATTTTCTCAACTAACTTAATTTGATCCAGCCTAATTAAATTTAGATTAAATATTAAGTCAAGTCATTAGATTAGACATATTTAATATTTATTTAAAAGATATTTTTTGTAAAAAAAATAAAAGATAGAGTGAATAAAATCAGATTATATATTTTTAATTTATTTATAAATTATATTCCTGAAAATTAAAATATTATTTTAAAAAATAAGATACAAGTTTGTAAAATAAAAAAGCTCGGGTCGAGTCTATTTAAATGTAACATGAGTAAACCTAATATCTGACTCAATTTGATCTAATTTAACATAATTCACCTTAATATAACTTGTTGAATGGATTCAACCCATATTTTTTCTAATTGGACTAGAATGGGTTGATCATGTAGATCTGATTTGTGTGTAGTTTTAATTTGTTTGTTGAATTGACCAGCCCTTTCTTTTCTAAATCAATCAGTAAACCCCTTACATTATATTATTTTTAGTTTATTTAACTCCTCTACAATTAGAGGTGTAATTTAATATAATACATAGTTATAATTATTAATTAAAAATCGGTAGAGTCTAGTTTAAAGGGTGGAGTAGGATGTGCGAGTGTTGTAAACACTCTGGTACTTTCTTTGATTCCTATGAATCAAAAAACAAAAAACTATCAATTAAAATATTAACAATTGAGATTATAATAAAATTATGAAGTGATAACTATTATTTATTAATTAATGACTCTAACTATATTTTATCTTTTAAGAGTATTTTCTTTCCTGAGTTGTATAATCCTAGATCTAGGCTAAGTTATATGTTAGATATTTGCTCCTTATTTAAGTCTCATTCACCTCTTTCCCTAGAGGTTGGAGGCTAGAGGGCTAGGTACCCTCCTTGTCACAACCTAAATTGTGACGTATGCGTATCCGGTTTGAGATGGACCGAGATGGCCTCAATCTCTCAGCGGCCGAATCTGTCTCGACCGTCGGGAGTCGCCACCGACATTTTTCTCAGGAATGTCAGGAAACCTAGGGGAAAGACTGGTCTGGGATCAGAGTTGTGGATTCGGGAGTTGGTTACATATCGGGAACACAAGGCTAGCTATAAGGAATAAGGGAGACACTTGTGTTTGGGTCAAGTATGGTGTTTTAGGGCTTTGGTTACTACGAAGGGGTGGAGATTCTGGTGAGGCATCCTAATGTTTTAGGTTTTTAAGGTTTACGACTTGATAGGAGTGTGCCTTCTGTGCCCTACGTCCTCGGCTACAAAGAAATCAAAGTCAATGTAGTTTTAGGCTTGGGTGAGCTAGAGGGGAGCCGGATTGGCTAGGAGCTAATTTTGGTCTCTCTCCGGCCGAGATCGACTCGGCCTCGAGGAGGGAAGGTTTGCGTCATGGCTTTTTACCTAGCAGCATGGTTTCGCAGATTTGGGATATTGGCGGTCTGGGTTTCAAGAACACCCTATGCTAGACATGCAGTACGTTAACCTTGGGGTAAAGAAACCAACCTGGAATTTGGAACTGGAGCGCTTTCCTTTCTCGTGGACCAGTATCTTTGCTTGCCTTTCAGTCTAGACTTAGAGTCCCTGCTACTTCTGTTCCTCGCAATCGTCAGCTTTCCGTTCTTCTGTTCCTCTCCAAGTCCGCCTATCCACAATCCCTGCTTCCGCATGGGGGTTAAGATTCGCCTTGATATTCTGGCGACTCGGTCCTTGCTCCACGTAACAACTGGAGCAGACTCGGTTTCTTCTTCTGGTCTCGGTCTCGGATTTGACTGGGTCTTGGGACGACTCTCGGCCCAGTCTTGTGGTTTGGGGTTGACCAAGTCTTGGGGCCACTCTTTTAGGAGTTTCGGGTCATTCCGAAGAGTTTGGCCCAGACAGTTTTGGGGTGCAACACTCCCTTTTTTAGACCTAGTCATACAAGTCTTAAATTGACTTAACATCATATATTAATTATTTTAATGTCTCTTGAGACCTCGACTTATTAGTATGTTAGCTATTATCTAAAGATTTGACACTCGTACAAATACTCAACAAATATTATCTTTTATACTAAAAATACACATTTAACATATTATGTCTTAGGCAACAGTACATACATACAGTGATAAGTCAATTTATGACCACAAGTTTAAGATGTGTATGGATGGTACAAGAATAAAATCTCATTTTTAGAGAAGTCATTAAAAAATTAACAACTCAATTTCTTAGAAGTTATCATATGAATGAAATTGACCCACAGATATTTTTTGCATTTTGACCAAATTAAATCAATGGTAAGAAGGAAGTGACATGGCGGATTTTATGAATACGTTGAATATTTATACATGTTTTTACCTTTCGGTAATGGAAAGCCCATAAAGGTTACTGAGCAATGTTAGGAATTCTATAGTTGAAATTCCGTTATGCTTTTACGATGAATATAAGTTAGTTACACTTTTCGGTAATTTCTGATACCCCACTTTGCAAGATGCAGTGTCAGGACACGATTTTTAAGTTTATCATATATTTTCTTTATTGGGAAAGGAAGATTTGGCTATGTATATACATATTTATCACCCCTGTGGGTAGCTAAAGTTATTTCTTCCGAATCCACTATAAGAATAATTAGAGATCTTTTATTTGTGAATTTATGCCGGTATCTTTATTTAACATTTTATTATCACACTACAGATGCCAAGAACAATATTCTACAATTTTAAGATCATCAATAAGTATTTAGTAATAGTTTGGGGGAGGTTTTAAACCTCTATTTGTGACTCATTCAAGTTTGGCTGCTTTTAGCTTTCATCTTTCCTTTGATTCTTTTGCATTTCATTTTAAATCCACTTGATGACAATATTAGACAAAACTATTTATTTGTTTATAGAGCTTTGTTCTTTTCAGTGTTCTGTACTTCGGTTGTGTCGATAGATAATTGTTCCATTCCTAATAAAAAACCACATAGCACATTCATCAAGTGGGGGAAATTGTTTCATATGAATTAATGGTCTCACTTTTGATACCTGAGTACATAGCTACATTAAATACTTAGAGAAAAAAATTTTGTTGTCTATAATACTCGTGAAGCATACATGTGTCTCAAACCAAAAAAATAATAAATAATGACCTTGCATGGTAGCATTTAGACAAATTAGATTCAAATCTTATTCCTGAAGCCTTCAGGAATATAAGACAGCACTTTATGCCATAAGGCTGGAATTTAGCCTTACCAATCTTACCTTTCCAATCTTCTTGTTGATTTTCTGGTTCTTGTTTTCTTCTACCCTTCAATAGGGTACCCCTTAATAAGGATGAACCTCTCATAGATTCATGTATGCTACCCCAGAAATTTGAACTGCTATTTTGCAACTCTTCTTGCCATCATCTTTGGGGGACATTTGGAGTGTCTATTAATGAAGGAGAACAAGATTGATTGTGTAGGACAGATTCAACAAAGCTATGGTCTAAATAGTGAATTGAATTCTGAGTTTGGCAATTGTTCTAGTCAATGTTTTGATATTAGACAGGCTTCAAATATGGGAAGTTGCAATCATCCACTTGCCATGGCTTTTGGTGGAGAAGTGGAACAGGAACCACACATAGGCCAAACCAAATCATCCAGCAGCATTATCAGCCGTTTTGAGTCACCAGCTTCAGCCTTTTATGCAACAGAAATCTACATGGGTTTCCCACAATATGATAGCCAAGTTGGTAACCCCTCTTTGATGTCTCAATTCTCTAAGATCAATGATTTGGAATTCCCTTTGTATCAATCTCCCAGGGAAAGCCTTTTCATGGCTTCATTAGCAAACCAACCTGCCCCCACCTTTGAGTTGTCAAACTCCTTGCAAGCAATGCTGAAATCTCAATTCAATAGTGATGAATGTTGTAGATCTCCTGAAAAGTCTAATAAAACCCCATGTGGGAATTTCCCTGGCAGCAATTTTCTTCCAACTGAACAAACTAAGTTGTTCATTGATGATGCTGCCTCAATTAGTAGAAGCCCTTTAATTCCTTCCAAAGGAAATCAGGATCAAACAGTAAGTTTTTCACAAACCCCTTATTTAGTTTTGTCCATTGTCCATTGTCCATTCATTGATTGGCTTTTATTGTTATTTTTATTGCATCTTTTTGTAGGTTTCTTGTGGCTCATATAATTTACCTGCTCCACAACTTAGCTTCTCTTCTCAGCAAGAGATGCTGTCTCCAACAGGTAGCATGTCAACTACTTCTGGAAACTCTCCTTCAAATGGAGCAGCAGTCTCAAGTAAAACAAGAATAAGATGGACTCAGGAACTTCATGAGAAGTTTGTTGAGTGTGTGAATCGCCTTGGAGGTGCTGAAAGTAAGTAACTTGCTAACTTTTTCTTTTCTTTTTTTTTTCATTGCGTAAAACAAATATTCAACATCTAAGAGTCTTCTTGGCTTCTTGATTGTAGAAGCAACGCCAAAAGCTATATTGAGGCTGATGGAATCAGATGGATTGACCATCTTCCATGTTAAAAGTCATTTGCAGAAATATAGAATTGCCAAATACATGCCACAGTCAACTCAGGGTAATTTCTTAGCACAGTTGCAGTGTAGTATTATATGATGTCAAAGTACATTTCTTGGTGCTTGAATTTGATGGCATTCACATCATAAATGATGAGAAAATGTTTATGATATAGTGTTTGTCTATGCAGAGGATGAGCTCATAAACTAATGTAAATTGTTTAGTTGTTAATGTCTTCACACTTAGGTAAAATAGACCTTTTTGATTGAATATTGTTTCCAGGTTTTTTTTTTTTTTTTCCTATGAAGAGGACTAACAACACATTTTTTAATACCCCACTTCATTATTAGTTAAAATTTATTAGAAACTCTACCATCAGAAGAGAAAGTCATTAAATACAAAATAAAACCTATTAAAAATTGTGATTTTAAATAAATTTTAACCAATAAAAGAGAGTTTATTAGAGAGTTTGTTAGTAACATTTCTCTTCTTTTATATAATAGAAAGTTTGAAGTATTAAATGTCAAAATACAGTTTACTTTCCCTGCTAGACGATAAAGATACATGAAATTACTAAGTTTATAGAAAGTTGAAGTGAAAATTGCATCTCCTGCTTTATTATTCCCACGTTATTCATGATCTTCAATGCCCTTATTGTTATTGTTCATTTTCAAATTATGTTATCATGTTTCAGGGAAATCTGACAAAAGAACCAATGTAGAGAATGTGCATCTTGATGTCAAAACGTAACTCTATTTCTTTTGCCTAAGCCATTGTTATCATTTTACAATTCAAACACTTCCACTCATGGTTATTTACATATTCGTACAAGAAGCTGTAATTCTAATCAACTAAATTTCTTGTTCTTGATTGGCAGTGGCTTGCAAATTAGAGAGGCACTTCAGTTGCAGCTAGATGTTCAGAGGCGTCTTCATGAACAACTAGAGGTATATATAATATATCCTTGCTATATCTTATTATTTTTTGGTCATACTTAGTACTTCATAGTTATATTTCTATTCACAATGTTCATTGACTTCAAATTTTCCTTCAATTTACTTGTTCCAGATTCAGAGAAAATTACAGATGAGGATTGAGGAGCAAGGTAAGCAGCTGAAAATGATGTTTGACCAACAGCAGAAGACAAGTGATCATAGCCACTTGAATACTCAGAATTTGGACAATACAACCAATAATGATAAACCAAATAGTTCTAAAGATGTTCAGGTTTCCATTTCTGAAGGGTCTGAAAATATCTTATTCCCTTCCAAGATAAGTTAGTTCTACAATCTCATAATTTCGTAGCTCTATACATAAGCAATTAATTTCAGTCACACAGTGTGCCAACAAATCATACTCCTTGTAAGAGAATCAAACCACACCATACAATTTCATTTTGGGAAGTAAAGCACTCTTGTTATCCTGCAAGTGCAAACTCAATAAATTAGTCCATATAAGATGAGTGTGCTACATTTGCATTACTTGAAAACACATCATAATTTGTTAATTGTAATTTTCATATAGAGATTTTTTGTATCAGTTCAGCACAGTTTTGTTGTTTGCTTCCTCTGCATTTCTTTCACCTTCACAAAATGCAGTCAACAAACCTCTACTTCGAGATATCTGAAGAAACTTTACATCGGGTTTGCAGGTAGAAAAAGTGAAAACAGAGAAATAACATCACTGTAGATATACAGTTTTTGAAGTGTGAATATGTGACAAATACTCCAATAAATGACAAAAACAATGTGCATCTCATATTTTCATCTGATCCCTTTTCACCTTATTTTCAGCGATTAAAGACTTGAACTTCTTAACGTTTAGAGTTGATATACGCACAAAATTTAATTTCTGTTGAATTATTTTATCATATGTAATAATTAATATTCATAAAAGAATTAAAGTAATAGTAAAACTAGAGTACTAAAATTTAATTGAATTAATAAAAAAATGTTTTTTTTTATATAACAAGTAATGTGTGTGTCTATAGGTTGAAATTAAAATTACTTTAATGATATGAACCTAAAATATAAATAATGAAATTTGGATAACTTCTTAAATTTTAGTAGGAATCTCCATCATCCTTTACGAGATCTATGTCATTGTCTTCTTCATCACTCCCAATAGCATTAGAATTGTACTCTTCCTCCCCTTCATCTTTACTTGATTCATCTTCATCCTCTTCTTCCACCACTCCTTTTTCCTTTTTCCTTCCTAGATGTAGATGCACCAATTATTCTTTGCATTTTTGTTTGTCACGTAATGAACTTCAAAGGTTCATCGGCCCTAATTGCACTAGCAACATCTCTCAAAATTAAAACATTATCATCAAAAATCAACTCATCCACAACATCTTCACTATCCCACCCAATTCTCTCACTATCCACTCATTGGTATCATCGGTGTCATTTAAGACATAGGAACAATTAGATCACGACATTCTTGAAGAGCTTAGTTATACTTACATAAATTCAGTCTTGAAGTTTTTTATGCTCAAGCCTACTTATCTTCTTCGAATCATAAATGTTAGTTTCAACTTTCAATGTTTCATAATCGTTATATAAAATTTTTAACTCAAATTTAAAACATTCACTTTCACATTAACTTCTATTTTCAAAGATACTCCAATTACACTCGCATTTTGACAAGTTACAAATCAAACTTAGAATTTTAATGGCAAGATTTTGCAAGTGTAGTGCACGTACTCCATACATCTTTCACCACTTAGTTGTAATGCAATTCATATTAGTATTTACATAAATTATCAAATAATCATTCAAATTTGAAATTTCAAATATAATCAAATTTATTGGTTAACTTTCCCGTATATTGGAGTCATTGTAGTCATCTTCCTTGCTATTGTATGAATACCACACGTACCTCCAACTCTCATATATTAGTAACTCATTGTGAATGTGGTCTACAAATGCATCATTTTCATTAAGCCTAACAATACATTTGTAAAGGTCTTGCAGCACTTCGTAATTCATTTCAATATTTGGATTCCTATAAAAGAACTTAGAATTCAGAAAATAACTTGTTCCATGCAAATGGTGGTGAAGTTGGCAATCTCATCTTCTATCAATAATGACAAAGGATTCTTGTTTTCATTGTCATTGAAAGCTTTTTGAATTGCATATCTGGTTCTAACCATTGCATCATAAATGTAACTCGTTGCAAGTATTTTTTCATTATCCACCAACCTCAGCACACGTACAATAGGCTCTACAACCTTCAAGGTGTAGACAACATCATGCCAAAATGATGGCATAAGAACAACTTTTGTTGTTTTCTTTCCCCTGGGATCCTTAATTGCCTTAGACTTCACCCATTCATCCAAAGTGAACATCCTTTTAAGATTAGCACTTTACTTATGCAATCTTTGCAAGGTAAGAAAAGTGGTTGCAAATCTTGTAACCCCATGCCTCACCAATTCAAACTTATTTTTGAACCTTGTCATGGTTTTCAAAACAACAAGTGGGGTAAGTGTAGCCTACAAGTTTGATGCCTTTTGTATAGCCCTTTGAACTTTGGCAATGTTTTCTAGTATTGAGTCAAGACATTGGCAATAGATGGCGTCCAAAACAATTTTGGTCTTGTGGTTTTGTAAAATTTTACCTACAAAGACCAATTTAATAAACTTAAATGAGTAATAACTAAAAGTTATAATTTTAAAACAAATTTTCAAAAGGAATAACTCTTAAATCTTATCCACTATAACATAATTACTGTCATTGTCCGTCACCACTTGAATAACATTCTTTTACCAATTTCCTCAACAAGGTCATTCAAAAAAAAATCTCATATACTTTTGGTCTTCATGTATTCAAAAATATCAACACTCTTTATAAATATTATTCCCAATGAACAATTTACCAAAACATTAATCAAGGTTTTATTCTGTCTCTTTGTTCAACTATTTAACATATTTGAGTATTTATATTTCAATTGTTCCTTTTCATGACTTTTCAACAAATCCTTTGTATATTTCAACTCCTTTTTGAGGAGTGGAACTCTCAATTCATGATAGCTTGGAGGTTTTAAATGAGAACCATAGTTGCCAACTGCCTCAATCATCAATTTAAAACTTTTTATCACGCCACATTGAATGGAATTTCATTCCTAAAAAAATTAGCAATGTATTGAACTATCCTTATTCGTGCTTCCTTCTAATAAGCATCATTTATGCTTGTTTGTTTCTTGGTTTTTCCTATAGTTTCTTTATGATTTTTGAAGAAGAGCAAGTCCATAAGGCCTTTAACATTTGTATTCTTCTTATTGGCAACAACTTAAGTGGCCTCCATTGATGATGCTAAAGGCCTTTTTCCATTTTTAAGCCTTACAATATTTTGCATCTCATCTTCGTCTTCTTGCAACCACTCCAAGTATATCTCATTTGTACCTTCTTTTTTCTCATAAGATACCTTCAATTGTAATTTAATATCCTTTGGTGTTTTCCTACACGCACTCATATCTCCTCTTATTATGATTTGATGCTTTTTGACTCTTGTAATTCCTTTAAGTTATTCAACTTCCATGCAAGGTCAATATTCTCACTAATAAGCTTGAACATTGCAGATGAAGAACCCACCGATGGTGTAGTAGCAGTGTTAGTTAGGAGACTATGTCATGGTCTTGTTGGGTAGAATACAAAAGGCAGGAAAAGTCAAGGAAAAAATGAATATTAGTTTTTGTCGATAAGAAAAAAAAAAGGAACTTGAGAAAGAAAAGGGGGGAATTAGAGATAAAAGGAAAAGAAAGGAAAAAGAAAAATAAAAAATAACAAAACAAAACAAAACAGAAAAAAGATACCTAAAAAGGAAGGTCACTAAAAAAAGGAAGGTTATCGAAGAAGAAGGAAGGTCATCCATAATGTGGTCTAGGTAGAAAAAAGAGAGTTAGGCTAAAGAAGAGGGGTTCACACAGGAAGGAGCTTTTAAAGATAAGCTATTAAAAAATATGAAAAACCCAAAAATACCCTCAATAACGTTTAAAAACAGAGGGTATTTTCAAGATTTTGCTTTTCCTTCAACTTTACGGACACAAAACTGCCCAAGAGCGTTGTCACAGCCATTCTAGCGACGACATGAAACCACTCCAAATGGCAACTATGTCACACCTCAAGTTTGCTCGCCGCACTCCGCAACAATAGCGGTCATTTCTACAGCTATTAACTACTATGTTCTCAACATATTTACAAGGTTTAGCTATCTATGAATCATGGTGCATTTTCTTTGTCACCGCGATATAGGTATGGTGTATATACTAACTTTGTCAATAACTAATCTTCTTTGAGGAACTCGACTTATCATCTTTAGTGGCCTTCCCCACCAACCACTTTATTTCATCCATAGTTTGGAGCTCAATACCTTTATTAAGATATTCAAACTCAATATTACTCTACCAACGTAATGTTGGTAATTGTATCACACTTTATTACTTTCTTTTATTGTTCTTTCCTTTTAATTATGATCGATATGATTTTGTTATCGCTATATCAAGGATTCTAGATTAAAAATGTTAATTTAAAACTAAAAAAAATAATTATTCATTATATTAAATTAATGTGATTTTAAGAATTGCTTTACAATATCACCTTAATGAATAAGTTAAATAATATTTATATATTTTCAAATTTTAAAATAAACGATATATTCACTTTGTATTAATGATATGTTATATGTATTAACTATCAAAGTGTATTTCTTTATTCTAATAAAAAAAATCTTAAACATGTGTAAAGCTTTTGGTAAAATGCTAGCTAATTAATGTATAATTGAAACCATTGTTTTTAAAATCGAATTGAACCGACCAGTTTGATCGATCTAATCAAAAATCGATTTGATGACCAATTTGTTAACTTTAAAAAACTGGATCATTTCAAAATCGATGAGAACTAGTCAAGCCTGTCTATTAGTGAAAACTGATAAAAATCAGTATAAAATGGTGCAGAGAACTGGTTTGAACCGGTGATTTAAAAAATGTGTTTTTAATTTTAAATTCTTATTTAATATTATTTATATATTATTTATTTTTATTATTATTTACTAATACTGGTTCAAGCACGATTGAATCATTAAACCTTAAACAAGTATTTTAACCCGTCCAATTTTAAATACATTAATTGAAACACAATTTTTCTTATAATCTTTTTTTATTTTTCAAGATATGATTAAATTTTTGTACTCCATAGTCCAAAGTAATCTTATGGAAGAATTATTAAATCATATATTGTATCATGCCCTTCAGCGCCAAACAAAATATATTGTACTGTGGGTGTTTGTGTTAAGATTGTAATATTTATCATTATGTTAAAAATCATGGGCACATAAATATCTATATATCATCTGGTGCATATATCAACTTATATGAATTTATTGCAATTTACCATGTGGTTTCGAGTTTAAATCCTAAAAATACGATTATGTTAAATACTTAGGAGAATTTTGTCACTCATGAATATAATTGCCTTTGATTAAATATACATGAAATCTTTTAAAAAAATAAAGTAAATTCTTAAATTGTCACTTGTCACTTAAGATTAACCTCAATCTTTAATAAACTAATATTTCGTTTGTTAACAAGAGGAATTTTTGGAGTATAATTGCATATTTTTATTACAAATTACCCAGAGTGTGCCCTTTTTTCCCCCTTAGTATGTTACAACACAGGAAAAAAAGCCCAAAGCAAGAAAAAGACATTGGAACTTAAGTTTTCATACCCAAAAGTAGCCAAAAACAAATTCTTAAGAGGAGCACGACCTTGCTAGTTAAACTACAGTCATGCACAAGTGTTTAGCACTAAGAAAGAAGCATGACACACTCAATTTTAATACAATCGTGCTCAGTTTTGGCACGGTCGTGCTCAATTTCAACATAGTCGTGCATAGTTTCGACATAGTTTCGACATAGTCGTGTACCGAGTTCTAGAAGGCCTAATTCTCTATGCTAAGAGTAGCATAGTCATGCATGCCCCCAACATGCCCATGTTGAATTTGTTACGTTAGGCTATCTCTGCACCTATAAAGGGGAGTGAGGAAAGAGTAGAAAAATTACCCAGAACATTTAGTTCTCTCTTATTTTAGCTCTTAATTCTTAGATCTCCTAGGACACTTTGGAGCTATTAGCAAGGCTAAGGCACATTATATTGTGAAGGAACAAAGCCTCCAACTACCATGGTTTGGTTTCGCTTTTCTTTTCTTTTTTGTGTATTCTTTGGTTTGCTTTATTTTTCACCATGTGTATATATATGAGTAGCTAAATCTCCTCTTAAGGGTTGTAGTATAATTTGCATCCAAAATCATCGATCTGGATTAAATGTGAATTTTCTTCTCAATTTCTTTCTAATTGAATCATTTTATTATTTAAATACTCTTGGAAAGAACTAATCACCCTCTACAAGTCTAAATCAACTAAATAACTATAATCATATAAAAACCCTTGAATTTTTTTAAAATATTAACCTTTTTTTAAAAATTTTGAGTATATTAATTGTATAAATTAATTTGTCTTTTATTTATCATATTTGTTTTAAATTGAATTTCTATGTGACCAACTAAAAATACAACCTAAAAGAAAAATAATTGAGACTCTAGACCAACAACTTTAAATAAAATTAAAATTCAACAACAAGGAATTAGTTAAAAAAATTTCATCTAATTAAGATTGTTGAAGAAATTATACAAATATAACCGTAACTTTTTTCTCTCACACTTACAAATATCATTAATTCTATTCTATCATTTTAAACTCACTTTAAAAGTTATTAGTTTAAACAAGTAATTATTAATCCTTTAATTATGATATATTAATTTATGATCTCATTACTATTGGGATAGAATTCAACTACACTTAAGCGTATTCAAAACGCGTGAGTCCCATGTTCCATTATCGAGTATTTTGTGAAGAACTTTGGCAGTGAACTTTTTGTGAATAATATAGAATTATAAAATGGTGAGCATCGTCTTTGAAAAGACCAGAATCTTTCCGACGTGTTTTATCCAATCTAGCTAGGGGCAGTCTATCCTTCTTCTCACGTTTTTCTTTTCTCTTTTCTTTAAGCTACTTATCGAATTTATGATAAAAACACGGGTCAATTATATACTCTACCCACTGTTAAAGCATATTCATGCACAGTCAGAGAAACGCGGTGTAAATTGATAGCCACCAAAAAAAAATCTGAACTTTGTCTTATTTCTCTTACTAGAAAGTTTCATGCATATTCTTTGTATTATTAGCGGTTGATTATATGAGAAATAAATTAACAGTTAATATTCATTATCTATGACCTACATATCAGATCATTTGGTATAAGTTTGTAGAATCTATATTTTAATCCCTTAAAATTTTGAAATTTTATGATAGAGTAATTTTAATCATTATGTTCAATATCATATTTATCTTTTACCTTTTAATTTAGTTTTTCTTTTTAAGATTTTGAAGTGTCAAAACTCAGTAACCCTAATAGAAAATCAGGGATGTATTTATAAATTTTAAGGTGTTAGACAAAACTTATATTTAAAATGCAATTTAATAACTTGTGAATTCTCATTTTATTTTTTTATTGACCTGAAAATTATTTATCAAATTTTTATAATTAAGTATTTCTAACATTTCATTTGTCATATATAAAATGCCAAATTCATTCAATATAGACTTTAATATAGTTAATATCACTACAAGAATTTTTTAATTTTGCTACTAATTTTAGCTACCATTTAAATTAGTAGCTAAGTCCTAACTAATTAACTATTAATTAACTAGAATATTATTTTTCTAGCTAAATTAAAGTTATATTCATTTATACTTCTTATTACTACAAATTAGTTAGGAAATAATTACAAATTTTAAAAAATTTACTACAAATTAACTAAGATTATTTTCTTAGCTCATTTGCTACTTATTTCATGCTACCATTTAATATTATAGTAATTTTGTAGCTAATTATTTTTACTAGAAATTAGCTACAAAATAACTATTGATTTTAAAATTAGCCACAAAATTATTTTGTAGCAAATTTTAAATTTTCTAGTAGTGATATTAAACATTTTAATTTGAAAAAATTATTTTCAGCAATAATAATTACAAATATTGTCAACAATATTTTAGAGACAATGTTTGTATTTGAAAAAATATATAATCTTTTCATATAATTTACTGTTTTGTCTAAAATATAATTTGGTCTCTCGTTTGAATTTTTATTTTAGTTTGGCCTCCTAAGTAAAAAAATTGTTTTGGTCCCTTAAAAGTATTTTTATTAAATTAAAATGGTTTTTCTATCCGTCTTTTGCACTAACCATTTTAGTTTTGATTGACACGAAAAACGTTCATTTGATGTGGATCTCTCAGAGTGTACAACACTTTATCAATTTAGTATAATAAACTCATAGAAAGACTAACTTAGCCTAAGAAAGACACTTTTACGGGACTAAAGTGAAAATTTTTAAGATTTAGAAATTAAACTAAAACTAAAAATTTACATGATATTTTAGCCTAATATTTTTAGAAGAATATAAACTTTTTTTTTGCTTGTCCTTCTTACAGTATTTTTATTTTTAAAGATAAATCAAGATCTTTAATATTATAATACTTATATAAAATCTTTTTAAGTAATATTTTTTTTTCAATCTATCTCCGTCCAAAAAAATTTAATTGTTCAATTAATACAATCTAGAAACAATACAATCTTATGAATAAATGTTGTATCTGAAAATGTGTTATTTCATATAAAAATGTTAAATATATAATTTAGTCTATATATATAGTAGATTTTTAATTTAGTCTCTATACATAAAATTTATTAAATTGGTCCTTACAAGTATACATGCTACCGGTTTGATTTATGGTACCTATAACTCACATATGCATTCTTAATTTAATCCTTAAACATGTAGTGTATTGTTAATTTGGTCTCTACATGTAAATACTAAATTAATAATGCATTACACTTAGACTAAATTAAAAATACATCACATATATAGGAACCAAATTAATAATGTAGTACATGTATTAAGAATGTACTACATGTATAAGGATCAAATTAAGATTGTGTATAAGAGCTAATCAATGTATGACAGTAGGAACCAAATCAGTACTGTTTACACATGTACAAATTGATTTAATAATATTATATCATATGATACAAACACAATTCGATAAAGGCATTAAAAATTATGTTTTGGCGGTGGAAAAGAATATGTCAATCATGGTCTTTCAAGCTTTCATAGTAAACAAGGCATCATCCATGAATTTACATGTTTTGACACCCAACAAAAAAATGGGGTCTCAAAAGGAAAAATTGTCACTTAGTTGAAGTTGTTGATCCCCTCATGACACTTAGACTTATGACATTAATTATAGAATTAGTATTGAATAAGAGGATGTGAATTGCACTAGAAGAATAGTGGTTTTTAGAATATTCAAATTAATTGAACTAGACTTTTTTATTCTTATATACCTTTCTATTTATCTTTAATTGCTCGATGTGAGACTTGTTATCCATCAAAGACTAAATTGAGAATCTACAACACATAGAAATTAACTTATATGTTTAATCTAAAACAAATTATCACCTAGTAATTTTAATGAATAATAATATATCATTTTGATTATGAACTAAGTGTGATGCATTATGTTTTCATTATCACCCATTTGTAGTGTAGTGCATCTATTTTCACCACCTCTTGAAACTAAGAAACTACACAGTATATAAGATATGACTTAATTTGATTTGAACTTCAATTTATCCTAAATCTTTCCTTTTAAACAATCAAAAATTAAACCATAAATAATGGAAATTGCTCTCTTAGATCCTTCAAACATCACACTTTCGGACCTTCATACATCATCCTATTTGTATACACAAAAGTTACGATTTGACTAATGATTCTTATCAATGTACCTATACAACAAATAAATACTAAATTAAAACAACATACATAACTTTTCAATAAAAAATTAATAACATAAGTAAACAAATGTAAAATAATAAATTATTATTTAATGTTTAACATTAATTAATATTTATTAATTATGGTTTGGATGATTAAAAATAAAACAAATATGCATAAAAATAACTTAAATATATAAATCACAAACAATAAATATACATCAATAAATAAATAAAATATAAATATTAAACATATTTAATATACATAGAAAAACTATGTAACCTAATATAAAATGTGTTCTCAAGAGGTGTGAAACGTGGGAAAAAAAAAAACTTTCTGGATGTATTTATATAAGTACGAGATTTTTTTTTATGGCAGTAAACAAGTGACTAACAATACTATTTTGCAAATGGCAAAAGTGTATATATAGAGTACAATCAATATACACAGTGAAAGATGTCATTGCTATTGGTGTTTTAGGTGACGTGGCATACTGTACAGTGAAAAACCCTACTACGGGTGGTTTTAAATAATTTTTTAATTTATTTATTTTTAAAAATTATAAAAAAAAATGCTTACAAAAATGGCATTCTAGCTTGCAATAGCGTGCGTGACAGACTGCACGGTGTAAAACATCAATACCAATAGAATTTTCAAATCAATTTTTTATTTTAAAAAAAAAATGCTTACAATAATAGCATTTTGGCTGGCGTGGCAGACTAGGCAATGGAAAACACCATTGTTGTTGTTATTTTGCAATCAGTGCAATTTGTTTAAAATAAATGAATAAAATGTTATTACTATTAACTTTTTGTACACAGAACAAATTTTATTAGCCTTCTAATACCACGTGTTATTTACGTAGAATACTCCCATCAAAATGGCATTTTCTAAAAGCGATATTGCCTGTGGAGTATTTCACAGAACAATACGTGACATTAACTATTCAAAATTTAAAAAAAAAACTACGTGATATATATATAAAACTCTTGTTTCACTAACATTTTCGAACACACTACTTTGATAATATATTTCAAAACTGCTCTACTTTAATAATATGTTTGTAAAACTATTCCATTTTGATCAATTACCCATCGTGTACTCATCGAGAACTCTATCACCTTTGCCTAAGTAAAAAAAAAAACACACACGGAACACACATGTTGCCACTATTCAACGATACTGAACAGATTTATTCCTCGGTGAAACCCAACAATTTAACTTAAATATGCTGCAATCTAAGTCGCGAAGCGGAATCGGCGATGAATAGATGTTATTGAGAGTGGGATCTAAGTCCCTTTTAAGGAAGGAACAAAAAATGTGGAGTCGGCATCGACTCGACCCAATAGGATGTTGAGATTGATTTTGTATAATTGGAGTCGAATTCAAGTCGGCTCGTTCAAAGTATCGATACCGACTCGACATAGTAGAAGTCGTCACAGACATTTTTGTGAAAAACACCAGGAAAGTTATGGATGGATAAGACACGTCTGGAATCAAAGTATGGGCTTAGGAATCGGTTACGTGTAAGGGTCACCTAGTATTTCAAGATGTCTATCAAAAGATAGTTACCCTAACTAGATGCATGATAGAAAACGACTCTTACATTATCGTTTACTTCTTTCTACAAAAAGAGTATATTTACAAGGAATGAGCATGGGATATTTTTGGGATTTTTTGGATGAATAACTTGATAAAAGTTGTCTCTTGCTCCTACGTATCTCCTACTGCAAAGAAGAAATCAAAGTTTGCGTAGTTCTGAGGCATAGATGAATAGATGGGGAGGAGCCGAGACCAACTCAGCCTAGTTGAAATGGAAGAGAGCCGAGACCGACTCGGCTAATTGGGATGGAGGGGAACTGAGACCAACTCGGTCTCGTTGTGTGCGAAAGGGGGTCAAGACCGACTTGATCATTGGAGTGTCGAGATCAACTTGGCACAGTTGGAGGGATGGAGGAACCGAGACCGACTTGGTCCGATAGGTATGGAAGGAGGTCGAGACCGACTCGGCCAGTTGGTGCGGAAGGGTCGAGACCGACTCGGCCAATTGGTGCGGAAGGGCCGAGACCGACTCGGCCTAATTGGAATGCCAACTATGTGCCGGTGGGGCTATGTGTGTTGTTGGGGTCAAACCAAAGAGAGTTGGCTCTCGGCTACATAGGAGCCGGAGCCGGTCCAAAGCCGGCCCACAACTTGTAGCTTGTTGCTGGGTTAAACGAAAGAGGTGCGTTGGTTTAGAATTTAAGACCACTAAATGGATATGCGTAGGGGATATTTCAAAGGTATTTACCTTGTATCTAGGGATTACTTATTTGCTACAGAATGGATGAACTTCTTTCGTCTTTCTTCCGAAAATCCTCTGCAGACTCCTTCTTTCACTACTAGTTCTGATGTTCTCTCAGGATTGGAGTTTTCCCTCTCTTTAGATCAGATTCTGACCCTCCAAAAGTCCTCTTTCAACGTTTGCATAATCTATTCTCTATCAATCTTCTCTAGGAATGATTGCTCTCAGGTTCTCTCTAGGGCTTTGGGATTTTTGGAACTCAAGGTTATGATACTTAAGATAAGTTCTTTATCTCCTTTAATTCTTCAAACTTTTCGACTCCTCTTTTTTCGTTTTTTGGCCTTTTATAAGCCACTACTTAGGTTACAATTCTGGTTTACAACAGAATCAACTGCATATCCCTCCTTCATGGATTCTCTGATTTCTCTACTATTTTAAAAATTACATAATTTTACTGTTTTGTCGAAAATTTTTATTATTAAATTTTTAATTTTAAAAATAATAAATTTCTTTTAAAAGTATGGTTTGAAATAAGTTGATTTGAGTCATTTAGACTAAATTTAATTTGATAAAATTGATTCAACTCAAATTTTAATTCGTGTATGATATAACTTTTTCTTTAGCATGAATTTAATTTGATTTAAGTTAGCAAATGACGCTATTCATATTGTGAACTCAAATTACAAGAATTAAAAATATTTTGATTTATTTTATAATTAATTGTAGTAATAGTTGAAATTACAATTATATTACATATTTTATTTATTTATTTTATACAAAATATTAAAATAAAATTATTATATATATATATATTTGAAACCCGTTTGTGAACTAAATACTAAATAAAAGTTTCAAATTAATTATGAGTTAGTCCGGTTCAGTCTCATCCTGTTCGAAAGTACCAAGATAAGCCCTTCTCTTTATTTGTAAATTGAGATTATCGCTTCGTACAGAGTTCATTAAATTATATATTCACGAGTGCATCGTACAATGTTGTTGAAAATGGGGAATAGGAGATAAGAAAGAGTATAATATTTTAAATGATTTTTTCCTATCATTTGAACTAAAATTAAAGTTTTATTGAGTTAATCAACGTCGAATCTTACTGTTTAGATTATTAAGTAAAACTCAATTTTAATTAAAAGAGAAAACTGAAAACGTATTTCATCTAAATTTTGTGGTAAGAGATAGAGGATATATATTATGTACAATCTTGGTATCGGTTTTCCCCATTCTTTTTTCGTTGTACTCCCACAACAGAGATGCTGTACTGCAACAACGAATGTCTCTATGAAAGTAGTACGAAGACTTCTGTTTTATTCTTTTTTATTCTTTTTCTTTTCTCCACTTTATTTTTTTTTAGTGAGACTACAGTGAGGCGAGACAGATCCAGGGTAATGCCCAGTTAAAATAAATTATGTTGCTAGGAATACATTCTCACATTAAAAATTATTAAATATTTTAAGACATATATTTATAGTTTTGGATAATCTTTACATTAATTATATACATATATATATATATTCAAATTTTTTCATTTATGAAAAATTAATAAGATCTAATTACATGAAAAATTAATAGAACCACTTAATATTTTTTCTCTCACGTAAGTTTTTTTAATATTTTTATTAGTTAAAATTTATTAAAAATAACAAAGACGGTAAGGTCTAAAACTTATTTAATTCATATGTCGTAATTTTATATATTTTAATAAATTTTAACTAATATAAACAGTATATTAAAAAGTGTATTAAAGAATATATTAATCACTCTTCTTATATTATAGAATCTATGCACTTGCTTAGTATTTACTCCTTCAGTAGTCTTATTTGTTTGACGTTTAAAAATATCATTTATCTTCTATATTAATAAGATATGTTTTCATTTATATTTCTTTTATATTTTCTCACTCCATAATAAATTATTAAAATATTATAATAAAAATTATATTTAATATTTTATTAATATTTTATTAATATTATAAAACGACAATTGATTTTTTTATTTATTAAAACGTCAAACAAATCAGGACGGAGATAGTCTTTTAAGAAAATTATAAAATTAACCTAATAAAAGATATAAAAGTGAGAATAGTTTGAGCACATATATATAGAAAGTAATAAACATGGAAGAACTAAAAATTTTCATTTACCAAAACTAGACCTGTGCATAATCTTGAAGGTGTTAGTGTGACAAAACATGCATCATTCATGGCAGGTATCGAACGGAGCACATAGCAGTCTAAGCAAGGTTGAAGGCTCAGAGAAAGACAGCTTCATCTTCCAGCAATATGTATTTGATGTTCCCGTTTCGTGTTTGAACTTCGATTCACAAAACATGTTGGGTCTATCTTCTTGGGACAACTCAACTCCCCAGTTTGGAAGTGTTGCTCATTCTTTCTTGTCCTGCGATGAAGACACCTTTTGTGAAACGTATGGTGAAATTCCTTGCCGTGACGTGTCACTTCATCAGCATTTCGGATACCAACATAATAACATCTTGGAGGGTCATGATTCTGCCCCAGTTAATCGGGTTGGTGTTTCATGTTCCTTTTTTGTGTTTTTATTTTTATTTTTTAATGAGAATTACGAATTTTCTATTCCCTTTTTGTTCTCAGGTTGAGAATGTTTGTGCCACTTCTGGAAACTCTGCTTCTAGCATGGTTCCAACAAGGAAAAAAAGGATAAAATGGACCAACGATTTGCATGAACAATTCGTTGCCGCTGTTGATAGCCTTGGTGGTCCTCAAAGTAAGTTTTAACTAAAGAATTTAATTGAAATATTTCTACACTTATTTAACACAACATATGATTGACTTTTATAATAATTATGTTTTAAGATAATTTTTTTATAGGTAAAAGATTTAAAATTTGTCAAGAAACTATTTATTGTTTGGTTTGTTGATCAATTGTAGAAGCAAAGCCTAAGGCAGTGCTAAAGATGATGGATTCAAAGTCACTCACCATTTTTCATGTTAAAAGCCACTTGCAGGTTACAATCTCTTTTTCTTAACGAAATTAGCATGTTGTTCTAATGTTCTTGCCTCTTTAATTTGATTGTGCTTGCATAATGCGTAATTACATACTGATTCCATTTCGTGTTTATATGCATTACTAAACTTGATCGTCGATATTATTAATTGACACAATTTCGGTGCAGAAATATCGGACCACAACGTACGTGCAGAACAATTTCAAGGGTAAATTTTTGTTCAATGTGCTCCATCTATGCCTTGTTTTATAAATGGCATATATATATATAATTTTTTTTTATCAGTATATATAATTAACATTTATCTTTTTGGCGACTACTTGTGTGGATAAATTAGCACTCATTGTTGCAGAGGGAAACGAAGAAAGGCAAGGCAGAGACATGGTGGCTGAACTTCAACAGAAAATGTAACGTAGTATAATAGCATGCCACAATTGTTTCTATCGTTTGTGTTGTGCGTTTGTTAGGCTATTTTCCCACAATGACATTCATTCACTTAATACAAATGTTTCTAAACGCGATGGTCGTTACAATGATGCTTCTGGCAGACGTATGCAAATTGAGGAATCACGACAACTACAACTTGAGATTCGGGGGGGTATTCAACAACAATTGGAGGTACGTATTTCCAATGATTCAGGAATTAAACTTGTATACATTCAAATTTGTTGCAAATTTATATACATTCAAATTTGTCCTTTAATTTCTTTATTAAATCCCGTTTGGACTCACTTCTATTCCATTCATCCCATTTTCTTTATGAATATAATTAATACGTTAGATTTTATTTAAAAAATTATTATTCAATTTTTTAATATTTTTATATTAATTAGATTTTTTATTTATATCTTTCCTCGCTCTACAATAATTAAATAGTTAAAATATAATGAAAAAAAATTAATATTTCATTGATATTATAAAATGATAATCAAAATAGAAAAAAAAATTGTTAAAAGACAAACAAAAAGGAACAGACAGAGGGAGTATCTTATCATAACTTTTCAATTGAAATAAATACTTTGGTACGTACTTATGAAAAAAATTAAATAAGAAAAATCGAGAAAAAGTTTAAATCTATGAGTTCATTTTAATTTGTCAAAAGAAGTTTGATTTATTTTATTTTATTAATTTTTCCTATAATACTTACTGGGAAGTTAACCCAAATTAATTCCAAATATGCTTATTACTGTCTTTTTATTTTCCGATGGTCAGGTTCAACGAAATTTGCAAATGCTAATCGAAGAACAAAAGAAACAGGTCAAAGGCGTTGGTGGCCATAAGCAAACAAAGCAAATTGTAGGATCCAAATCTTGGGAGAATGTATATTTCTGAAAAATAAATAGGCATGCATGGACCTGTAATTGTGAAACTTGTTTAAGCTAAACACTTCATTAAATATCTATCCAAAACTTACTTAGAAGGGTTTAGGTCTGTGTAAATTTTCTTGGTACAATAAACTAGACTGTCATCCCATTCTAGACTTGAGGTCTTCCAATTCAACTATAAGCTTGTTATACTTGTTAGCAACTCCTATGATTTTATCTTAGCCATGACTTTTCAAGAAGAAATCTACTAGAGTGGAATACATATATGATTTGGCTCATCTTGTCATCAAATTTGTGCTGGAAATAGACATCTCTAGCATAAGTAGTTGGCCGTTTAAATAATATAAATTTTAACCTCAATTTTAACATCTGATGCATCCTCTTTAGATTTATCTCTTCTAAAGTAAAAAATTATATTTTGAAAAATAAAATATAATAATAATCATTAATTAAAATCAATAATTCAATTTGTAATTAATTTTAAATTTTATTATTATTCTCGATAGTTTTTTAATAAATAATTATGAATAATTTAGGGACTAGTATTTATAATATAAGGTTAGTATATGATATTTAAAAAAAATTATAAATTCTTAAAATAAATATTATTTATCTATTTTATAATAAAAATTTATAAACTAAAAATAGTTATTTCAATTTTTAAAGAAATAAAAATTAAATAAAAATATTTTATAAAGATTAAAATTAAAATTTATTTATTTTATAAAAATTAAAATCAATTATTTCAAATTTTTGAATAACGAAAGTAAGCGAAAAAAATTTACGGACTAAAATAAAAACTCGTAGCTTAAAAACATATTTAATCCTAAAATTAAATCATAATAAACATCGTAACATTATTTTTGCCAGGGAGTTTTGACCTTTTTTTCAAATAAAAACAGATTAATTGGGAAAAAGTGACCCATTGTTTTCATATGCCATCAAACTTAGAGCTATGTTAGAATATGTCAACATATTGAAGCATAAATGTTTCTGTTCTGGCTTCATTTTTATGATAATGATTGCGTCATTCTCTGCTTTATTAATGTGATCATTTTGCTCCGTTCTTCTTCTTCTTTATGTCTTATCCAATGTCCAGTTATCTTTTATTTAGATCTACACCATCTAATGATAAAGACCAATAGTCGTTTTCAAGTGTCGACATTTTTTTTCATTGTCCTGATGCATCTATATAATCATGTCGCCATCATATAATTATTTTTCTATTTATGCAAGCAACTTTTGTTATATTCTTCTAAAATATTTCTTTAATAATGATTAATAATTTATTAATAGAATAATTCTATTACTTAGATAATGGTTGATATCACTTTTAAGATAATATTGTCAAAATAAATAAATTTATCTTACAGAATAATTTAAAATAATTTATAATTAGATGATATTATAAAAATATTTTATACTATTAATTTATAATCTATTTTCTCGTAAAAAATTTATTTAAAACTTTTAAAATATATAAAATATTTAATAATTTTTATTTAATAATTGAAAAAATATTAAATAAGAGTAATTAAAATTATCAGTTTAAATCAGAGATTAATGATTATATACTAACAATATAATAGTTTTACATAATAAGTGGATAGGATATTTTCTCGTAAAATTTAATGATAATATACATAATTTTATATATTGTCATTTAATTATAAATATGATTTTTAAGAATAATTAAAATTAAAGTTTAATAGTTATACACTAATCATAAAAAAAAATTGTTTTATACTGTCAATGCATAATATATTTTATTTTAAAATTATTCTTCTCCATGCATGTTAAAAGCAACCCGGGAAAGATTTAGAGACATTTGAAAAAGCTTTTATAAAATTTATGAATATATGATAATTTTTTATATTTATTTCATAAATAATTTTTGTTAAACTTAATAAAATAAGATGTTTTTAACTTATTTTAATGAATTTTAGAACAAAATTTATAACATTAGTTGACCTCATGTGAAAATAGTGAATAAACGCTTAATTAGGTGTATGTCTAGTTTAATTTACTTTAGAATAATCATGTATTTTTATTAGCTTTTTGAGAAAACCCTTGAAGAATAAAAGGTGATTTTTTTTCAAAAATAAAAAGTTTAGCTAGAACAAACACGTGTGTTTATATTTTTGCATATAGTGCGCAACGAACAAAATATAGACTAATGAATAGTTTTTTTTTTTCTTCAAATGGTTGAAAAATAAAGGGCTGAGAAGGTAATTGTAGGGCAGCCAATTAGTAATGCACTGTTGATTGTACGGCTGGTATCTAATTAAAACATTATAATTCCTTTTTTTTATATAAATTTATAGCATTTCCTTTGTTAGGCAATTGGTGCTAAAATTGTCTACTAACTAGAGAAGGAGAAAGGAGAGGAAAAACAACGACATTCCTATGACATTGGCACAAGGGTGGAGTTGAGAGAAGAGAAAAAAAAAACATTAAGGAAGAAGAAATAAAGGGAAAGAAAGAGGAAGAAGAAAGGAGAAGACATTGATAGTTGTAGAATTTTTGTGAAGATACATCCCTTGTTACCGAGAAGGATAATGTGTTAATTAACATTCTTTTACAATTTCTCCTAATTATTTCCTAGCTTATGCTTGTTTTGTAGATTTAATTGAGTAATTGAGAATTTAATATAGGAAGTCAATTTCTAAGGAAACAATATTTTTACTCTGTATACTTATAACATTTGTAGAAAAACAACAACAATCTAGTGGTCTTCTAACTCTTAGGAAAACAACTAAACAAAAAAGTTGCAAATGTAGAAAACGTAATAGGGTTAACAATGTGCTTCACTTTATCTTTTTAGGTATCATGGACTTGACTTGATCTTGATCTTTTAGTTCATAAGAGTAGTTTTGGACTTATTTATCAAAGCTTAGGTTTTCTATTAATAAAAGAAATAGAGTTTTGAATTAATTTTGGTTGGTAACTGAAAGTCAAAAGTTTTATTTATTCAGATAGTGCCATTTTTAATTAATATTATATTATATAATATATTATATATTATATATATATATATGTAAATAAATTTAAGAGCATATTTACTATTCCCAATTCAATTGTAGATCAATATTAGTAAGACCAATAAATCATATATTAGTACCTCCATTCCTTTAATAAATAGTTTGATGATAAAATTAATGTTTGTGATGATAATAGAGACTAAAATAGGAAAATAAAATCATACAAAAAAATTAAAACAGAAAAACTAAAAAGTAATATAATTTATTAAAACTATATTTAAACAAAATGAAACAAAATATAATAACTCTTCGAAAAGATGCAACCAATAAAGGAGTGTGAATAACACATTCACGTTATTTATTATTTGTTAAAATTTATAAAAAAAAATTATAAAATTATATGTAAAACATAAAACAAAAAGTGAAACTCACTAAATTTTATCTTTTCTAATAAATTTCAATCAATAAGAAAGAGTGTGTAAAAAAAATGTTGGTTAGATAATATGTTGATATCATTTTTCTTATTTTAACACCATTATTGAGATTTTATATAATCATTTTCCTTTCATGGGAAATTTTGTTTTTTATTTTTACTAAAAATATCCTCAATCAATAATTGAAAATTATTTTTTTTTAAGCATAGAAATTACTAAAGTAAATTTTAATTATTTCAACAAAGTTTTTTTATATACGTAATAAAAAATTGACCATTTGATAAAATATTTAAACAACTCAATTATCTATTCCTATGATAAACTTTATCTATTCCTATGATAAATTTTATTGATTCCATATGACATTTTAAATTGCAAATACTTCTCTAGTAGTGTTTGCATATTCCAATATTATTTTCTTATTATTTTCATGAATTAATTATATTTTTCCATCATTATTTCAATCATCTTTTAATTTAATATATTTAAATTGGAGAGATCAAATTATATCAATATAATTTATATCAATTATTACATCATTCAATAACTTTATATAAAATGTAAATTTTATCAATTCAATTGTTGGACCTATACATAGATCATATATATACAAATTTTATGTTAATCCAAAGTTATTTGATACTTCATTTATATTGATCCAAAAGTAATTGAATGTATACATTTCAAAATATGTCAAAATATGAATTATTTTATTATTTTCTTGTTGTTATTCAATTTTAATAAAAAGTTGTATATATAATCTATGTAAAAAAAAAACTTTCAATTCAATGATTGAATCGACAACATTTGCCTTCTATAAAAAATTATTGAATGATGTAATGATTTGTATAAGTTATATAAGTATCATTTTTTATTCTTCTTTATTTAAGTTTGTTTGTTTTAAAAATTAAATAAAATTAATTTAAACTATTAAATGTAATTGAATGATTGCTTAAATCAATTTTAATTATAAATTTTATATTAAAATGTGTATAATGGTAAGTTAATTTTTAGTGTAAATTAAGTAAATAAAGTCCCTTACCTGTCACTGCCATGAAGTGATACCTTCCCTGATTCAAACAAATTAAATATGATGTTCTAGGCAAGAAAAATGAAAAAAAAAAAATCAGTGGTATTCAATAAAAGAACTAGATAATTAGGCTCGTTGTATAAAAAGGTTCTGAGCTATCTAATTTATATATATATATATATATATATATATATATATATATATATATAGGTTTTGTACTAGCTCTGCTCGTTATGTTGGGATGATTGGTGAATGGAAATTTTGGTTGAGCATGATTCTTATATTTTAACCATTTGTTTGGTCAAAATTACACCCGATAGTGAACAACTAAGGTTCTAAATTTAAGTTTAAATAATTAAAGGAATTAGTTGATGTCCAAAATATTCATAAATAAACTTTAAACTTAAGAAAATTTTGTTTAATGCCTGTCAAAAGTAAAAGTAAAACTTATCTTTTAATATAACTAAATGATTTATTTAAAATATTGTTTTAAGAAAAACTTATTTGAGTGCATAATTTTTAAAACAATAGAATTGCTAAAGTAACAAATTGTTGTTTGACCAAATAAAATATTTATGATTAGGCAATTAGGGGTTAAAACAATTTAAATTGTTTACTAATCTACTTCAAGTGTAAGTCAAGACAAATCTATTTATTAAATATGTCAACTCTAAAAAAAATTTAGAAGCATAGTTTAAACGATGTCCATTCAACAAAAGAAAAAAAATTGACCATTCAAAAATCATTTAATCCTAGTAAGTTGACTTATTTAAGTAAATTGTATTATTATATTTATTTTTATGATAATATTTTAGAATTACATAATTATTAGTGAAATCAAATATTTAAGTCAGTAAACCTAGTACGTTTAGAGGTCACGACAGAGTATGATATGAGAATAAAATATAATAAAGATAAGATCATAATATATAAATCTTATATATATTGTATGGTATATCTATTTTTATATAATAATATATATAAATTATATGTTATATTTTTTATATATTATATATACTTATATATAAATTAGAATATTTATGTTAAACGATAGTATTTTAGTGTTATTTTTTAACAGAAGAACTTTTAGTATTTGATGAAAGTGTTTTTAGTTATTTTTTCTAACCTTTGATCTCTTTTAATATATCATTTTTATCTTTATTGCTAAATAGTATTTTAATAACTTTTTAAAAAAAATTATAAATAGTTAAAACTAATTTTATATCTCAATGTAAATTATTTATTATAAATCTAAAATATAATTTATATATTTAAAATATTTATTTATTATAAATTTTAGTTATATAAAACAAACAATTATATTATGCATTACACATGCTAAAATACTAGTTATATAATATGTGTGTCTATATATATATATAGAGAGAGGGAGAAGGATAGAGATTATCTTATATTATTGATTTCTAATCCAACTCTTTCAATAAGAAATACACTAAACTAAGAAAATAAAATAAGAAGTAGGATAAAAAATATCTTTTCTACTCCACAACAAATAACTAATTACTAAAAGAAAAGATAACATACAAGAAGAAGAGTTGAAATGTGTGTATGATTTTTTAAAAGTTTTTCATAAAACTGAAGGATTTAAGACACAATTTGATATGATCGTCTAAATGGAGCATCCAAATCGATTGTCTGATAGGGACCATCAAAAGCAATTGTCCAAAGAAGTGCAGAAGTAAAACAATGTAGGGTAAAAGAGTGTAGGGTAAGAGAGAAAAACGTACATAAATTATACAAGTTCACTCTTTCAATAGAGCTACGTCTAGTCCCTTCAACACGAAGGAATTTCACTAAGTTTACCTAACTTACAAACAAGTATTATCTACCTATTCATGTATTACAATCCTTTTAATTAATATACCTGATTACAAGAAAATCAAGTATTTTTTACCTCTCTAGATATTATAACCCTTGTAATTTACCTGATTACAAGAGAACAAAGTAATTTTTATCACTTAACATCTTCATGTTATCACACTAACTTAATGAGTTTTTACAACAAACTATACTCACATAATGAGTGTATAACAATACATTTCACGGAGAGTTAGCTTTGTTGAACAAAGTAAGCTTTAAAAGGAATGAAAGAGAGTGCCATCCAAAGCAATTTTAAGAGCATAAAGAGTATATCACTTTGTTCATGTTATTAAGCTTTTTGTTCTATCGTTTTCTGCATTCATTCGAGTTTGATCCATCCCTTCTTATAGCATGTAGAAATTTTGAACGTTGCTTGTGCACGAGGAGTGGTTAGTTTTGCAACAATTGCTACATGATTGCTTATTTTTTTGGAGACAGAGAAAGGTTGTGCAAAAAAAAAGTTGTTTTTCTCTTAATTTTAACATATTATTTTCTGTTTGACGAGAGAGGAAACTTCTATTGGTTCCTTCTAAATTGATTAATGATCTAGGCTTCCTTTGTGTCAAACTTCACTTGCAATATAAAATATTTGTTTCTGTTATTCGTCAATATGATAATTTAACACGTTCTCAAACAATATAGTAGGTAGAATTTGAACGTTGGATACATGATATCATGTATATTTGAATGAAATAATCCATGTGATAAGTTAGATAACTTAAACAACTTTAAGCATTTACGAGATATACTTCCTAATTAGAACAATGCAATCATTTCACTTTTTGGAAAATATCTCCATTTGACAATAAGGTCATTTTTGGATGTTGAATTCATTTATGAATGGTGAACTCATCATTGGACGTCACACTTCTTCTATGGTTATTGGATGAGTTCTTCTTTGGACAGTGAGCACGTCCATTGGACAATAAATCCCTCTTTGGATGATCACCATGTCCATGGATATTGAGCTCTTATATGGATGTTTGAGTATGTCTTTGAAGATCAAGTCTCTTTATGGACGCTAACTTCATCTTTAGACGTTAACTTTATCTTTGGATGCAAAAGACGTCTTTGGAAGCTGAGTGTTCGCTATGGGTGCTGACTTTGTCTTTGGACGCTAATTTCATCTTTGGATGCTGAGTCCATCTTTGAATGTTGAGTTCTTGCTATGGATGTTGACTTAGTTTTTGGACGATGAGTACATCCTTTGGACGGTGAACTTCTCTATGTACGTAGGTTATCCTTTGGACGATGAGTATCACTTATGGATGTTGGGAATGTCCTCTGAATGATAAGTTACTCTATAGACGCTAGAAGTGTCCTTTGGACCTTGAGTGAGTCTATGAACAACGAGCTCTTTATGGACGTAGTAGATAAACTTCTATTATAAAATTATTTCCCTTAAATGGATGCATTACAACATTTAAGTCCAATAACCTACAATTCTTCTTAAATATAAAGAGTAGTAGTTAATCATAATATATTATCCATTTCCATAATGTTTGTTATCATTAAAACACTTGGATAATTTTGGATGCATAGACTTATGTTTCAAACATTTCCCCCTTTTTATGATGACACAAATTATGTTAAAGAGAAAGATGATTTCAAGATATAACATTTTAAGTACGTGATACATTTTACTAGCTTCCCCTAAGGTATATAACTTCTATTTTATTTTAGCTCCCCTTAAGTTAATGGACGGTTAAGAGAAACATATTTTAAGTGCATCAGAGCATAAAGGTTTACATAGATCAAAGCATACATATATATAAAACGATCAGAGCGTATGACAAATGTATCAAAATATTTATTTAAAACAACTAGAGTACATATAAAACAGTTAAAATAAGTGAAACATCATATGATAAAAAAATGTAGACTTTTTCTCCTTGTATTAGAAAAAATAGGTAAACTCTTTCTCCTTTACACAATTCTTTCCCTTTTTTGTTATCAACAAAAATGATTGGAAGAATAACCACCACAGTCATAAACAAAATAAAAAACATAAGAAAATTTTTTAAGGGTTTGGAGAAGGTAGTGGTTGCTTGCTGGTGAGGTAGGAGGTTCAGGAGGGTGAAGATAGGCTTGGAAAAGGGTTTCCAAGGGGTGAAGTGTTGTAGGTTCAAGTGGTAAGTAAGTAGCTAGGGAAGGGTATAAGATACTAGTTCAAAGGTGTAAATAGGTAGTGGATAATCTAGTCTCGGTGGATAAGTTTTTAGGCTTGGATTGTTGAAGGAAAAAGACTGACCATTCCTTTTTTATGATGGTGATAGGATCAAGGGAATCCATAGGCTTATGGGCGATGAGGTCGTCCAAAGGTGTTTGGAAGTTGATTTGTGTAGGATCATTCAAAAG
Source organism: Mucuna pruriens (assembly GCA_025330945.1). Classification (NCBI taxonomy): domain Eukaryota; kingdom Viridiplantae; phylum Streptophyta; class Magnoliopsida; order Fabales; family Fabaceae; genus Mucuna; species Mucuna pruriens. The sequence continues at coordinate 158,148 of JAENHJ010000226.1, forward strand.
GGTTTGAGCGGTGGTTGAATGGGAGTGTAAAAAGGCTAGGTTTAGAGATGTTCAATTCTGCCAAATAAATTTAGTTATTTTTTAGCTTATTTTTCATGGGGTTTTACCTAACCTATCTAGCCAGGACAAATTGGCTTAATTTTTTTTAGCTTAAAATTCTAGAGCACAATGTGATCTTATTAATGAGCTATTTGCACTAGTTATTTGGGATGACCTAGAGGTCAAACTCATTTTGTCACTTATATAAAACATTCTTATGTATAGAAAAAAATGATTAAGTGTCACTGTCAAATATCTTACATTGATTAGTAATATGATCAAAATAAAATATATGAATGGGAGATAATTTTTACCTTACAAACCAATTTTGTAAGGTTGAGTTAGGCATAAACCCAAAATTAATATGGTATTTGAGTCTATTATAGCGTTGTTGTTGGGTTTATCAGACCACATACTATCAAATCATTATCAAATAATTATCATATTGTTTGTAAATGTTCAGTCTTATAAAATTCATGCTTGAGATATCAAATCATTGATATGAGGTGAGTGTATTAGAGATTTGACATCGACTAGTATTGAGATAACCAAGATTGAGCCTGTGACTATTAAGTTGTTATCAAACCATTTATAGATATTCAATCATACAAACTTATATGAAATACTGTGACTACACTAAAGTTTGACCTATAAGACTTTGTCCATACAACTCAAATCTCTCCCTAAACTGATATAGTGGTTTAAATTGACTTTAATTTAAGGTTTAAATATTTTTTAATCCCCAAATTGATATTTTTGAATTTAATCCTCTAAATTAAAATTTTTATTTTTTAATTCCTGAAATTTAAAAATTATTGGTTTTAGTTCCCCGACATATACTTCATTAAAGGGATTAAACAATAATTTTAAAAAATATAATTTATGACGATTTTAAACCCAGAACTTTGTATTTGTAAATAGAATTTTAAAATACAATTTCCAGCTATTTTAAATTGCTATAAAGTAAGAAAAAATGAAAAATACATAGGACCCGGTATATAACCTACCACCCCTTCTAATCCTTTTAGGCTTGCCACTGGACATGGGCTGGCCGTTGGGCCAAGCTGGTTCTAGTCCGAACATCTCCTCCCTCGGCATGAACCGGGCCGAAGGTGCCCGACATGAAATTGTTCGTTTTTTTACGGTTGTGGAGAGGATAAGTCTTTGTCGTGGTTAGCAATAGGGAGTAAGGAGAAGGAGGAGCCGGTTTCGGTTCAACCAAGCAATATTGCTTTTGATCTTGGTTCGGACTTAGTTGGATCGGGTTGGATGGTGGCTGGGGTTGCACAGTGGGAGGTGCGACGGTTTTGGTGTGGGTCCGGTTAGGACCAGGATGTGAGGGAATTTGGATTCAAGGAGAAAACTTCGACAACATCTACAAGTAGGAAAACTAGTGAAGAATGGTATCCATTACTAATGGAAAGAAAACATCACAGAAAAAAGTTAGTTAAAATTTTTAATGAAATTTACATCGAGTTATTAAAATTAGTTAATTTTAAAATTAAAAATTAAAAATAAAAATTTAAATTTAAAAAGTCAAAATTTAAGTTAATTAGATCATAAAGACTTATGTTATTTGTTATTATTATATAATTATAATTATAATATAATAACGAAAGTGATTTATATATGCCGGCGCGGCGGTGCTAACCAGAATTACGCTTACTGAGAACGAATAAAAGAGAAAAAGTTGTTTCCCAAAGTAAAAGGTACTCCACGAAACCCCTAAAGTAGGGGGCATTGCCCTATTAAAGTAGTACGGACACAAACATGCCCCTCCTCGATCCTGTTCAAATTGGAAATAAAAATATATTTTTTTAGTTTCACTGTCTGAGATGCATAGTTGAGAACCAACAAAAATAACAAGGGAAGTGAGAAAAAAGTAGGAAGAAAAATTAAAGAAGTGGAAGACAGATTCAATAATTGAAATTATGTACTACTACTGTTTGTTTGATGTGGGTATCAGAATTAAAAAAAATCTAATTAATATTTTATTTATTATACTGATTAATTTCATTGTCATGTGTATAGTTTTTTAAATTTTATGATAAATGTATAAAACATTTTAAAATTAGATAAAAAGATATGATTAATAAAATAACAATTAATATCATTTTTAACTTTTAAAATGGTAAGTGAAAAACAAAAATTTGTCTTAAAAAATGGACAAAAAAAAGAGATAGTAGTAGTATACTTTTATTTTGTTGGTAACATCATTTTTTCAGGCTCGTAGTTTCACTTTCCACACAGGGGATACATCATGCAATTGCTTTCTAATCTAGTTAATGTATGACTGAGAGACACGAAACGAAAAGGTTCTATATTGATGAGAGTACTAGGTGCTGGTATAAGTACAACCATTGAGTTATATATAAAAAATATATATAACCATTGTGTATAATAAATAGTCTTAAAAGCATCACTGGCCATGATATTACGTAAAAGCATGCTTATATTTAAACCGAATGGCTCTTTTTTGGTAGGTAAAAATTCAGAGGGATGGTGTACCAATATATCTAAGATATTTATATTTATCTTATCTTAAAAAATAGTAAAAACTCAAATTTGTAACCTATTATATATTATATATTATATAGTAGATAATATTTTCTTCCACTCAACTAATCTATTTAAAGTTAATCAGGTGACTTTAGTGACAAAGTTTTGATAATTTGCATGACATAAAAAATGGATGTTGCAATTATTTTAAATGAACAATTCATTCTAAATTATTCATAAAAAAAAGTAATAATCGATAGTAGATTATATTGTATTAGAATATTAATTATTATAGTAATAAAAAATATTCATTTTTATTATTTTTATTAATATTAAAATTATTTATTTTATCTTTAATTGTTTTAAAAAAAGTTAAATCTTAAGTAAAATTGTTTAGATACAATACTTTTTGATACTTTTCAACTCAAATAACTCTTTTTATAGTATAATTTAAAAAAATTATTAACTAAATATTATAAATAGTGTTATATTTTTATTATATTATAAATACGAAATATTTTTAAAAAAATCTAATTAACTACTTTTAACATGATATTCTATTTTAACCACGTTTTTATCTACAAAATTCAAATAAAAATATCTTACTTAAGGATTAAGCTTGGTTCATATTTTTATATTTATTTTTTTAAAATTTTTTTCTTTTCTTATGAGTATTGATATAATTATCGTACTCGTAATTCTATTGGTCTGCACTAAAAATTAATTTAATGACAAAAAAATATTTTTCTCTTCATTTTTAGATACCAAAAATTTAATGATAATATTTTTAAAAATTACATATAAATTCTTCCATCATAAATTTTAACTTTTTTTATATTGCTAAATTTATATTTTAATGCAGGAGCATAACTTTTTTTTAACAAATTTCATTAACTCCCTGCGAGAATTTATTAAATTTCTTCGTGATAGCACTTCCTTTTTATTTACATACAAACTCTTTAATTATGTAAAAGATATTACACTTAAACTCCTTGTCCGTTACACTAATCTTTGTAATTGTTTAAAACATATTATACTATATACGTATATTCTTGTAAATGTCAAAGAAAGTAGGAGGTAATACGTAATCTGATAAAAAAAAAATAGCAAAATTAGTGAAATCTATTTTGTTTTTTTTCTTTTTCATTTTGAAATGCTGGAACCATGACACACTAATTTTAGGAAGAGTTACATGAAAAGATGAAATAAAGAGCAAGAAGGAAGCAGTTGTTTCGTAAAGCCCGCAATAAAAATAATAAAAAAAAGTACAAAGTTCATTATCTCTCTCTACATCCCTTCACCTGCGTGACCTTAGTTTTGGACAGACAAGGTCCTCAGGTCTCAGTTCGAAGTGTACCATACTGACATGACCATTGTCAGACTCAGCTTCTTGCTTTTAACTACCCTTTTATCTTTCCACTTAACTCTTCCACTACCACCCTTTCTCAAACCCCTCCTTTTCTCTCTCTCTCTCTCTTCACTTGTCATGTCTTCCAAAGGATGCCATCATGCTCAATTTTACTGTAACATATATTTGTGCTGCATTTAGTTCCACAAAAACAAAATAGGGTAGAAAAAGTTTTAGTAAAAAATATATATTTAACAAGAAAAAATATCTCTTTTATTTCCTTTCAAATATATTGTTGGTGTTGTTAAATTTATTTAATGTATTAATAAATAAATAGAAAATGAACAAATACGCAAATTAATTCATAACACTTTTATCTTAGATAATTTAATTTCTACAATTTATAAAAAAAAAATATTTAATTCAAGAATGAAAAGATTAACATATTTATATTTATAGTTCCAAATAATCATTTAGCAATTTTACTTTAATATTCTATTCATATAAAATTTAAAATTAAATTTTAATATAAAATTATTGATAATTGATTGAAAAAAAAACTGAAAATTATTTAAAATAAATTTTATAATTATTATAAAAATAGGTAATATTACTCTACAAAACATTATATAATTAAATAAGGATATTGAAGATGACTGACCACACATTTTTTAATACATTTATTCAATATATATTGAAAATTAAAAATATTACAAGTGACAGTAATAAAAGTAAAATCTATCAAATTTTGTAATTTTAATAAAATTTAATTAATTATAAAAATAAAAATTCTCTATGTAAAGATAGTATTAAAAAAATGTTATATTATTATCTAATTATAAAAAGATATCACTATTATTATTAAATTTCATATGATTTTTTTTCTATTAGTTTGATCTCTATCGTTATGTTTGGTAGGAGATAAAAAAATAAAATAAATAAAAATAAAGATGAGAAAAAGGAAAAAGAGAACAATAAATAAAAAATAGGTAGGTATTTAAGTTGTCTGGTTTAAGAGAAAGAAAAATAAAATTGAGAAAAATATTTTTAAAATTTCTTGTAAGGTTAGAGTGAAAAAAAAGAGAAATGAGATTACAAATAAAAAAAAATTATTATACCCGTAACACACCTGTTAAAATGGATAAAAATCAAAACCGCTGACAATCGATTTTCATCCTTCGTAATATATGTTATTTAACCAATTATTAACATACATTCTATCACTAGCAAATAACTTCATTTTTTTTAACTTCTATTTTCACTCTCAGTCAATTTCTATTCTATTTTTTCAATACCAAACAAAAGTGTGTTAAAGTAACATGATTATTCTGATAGTTGTTTTATACTAATAATTTTAATTTTGAATGATTTGAAAACCGTGTTTCTAATGTGATATTTTTTTACAATGTATGGAATGCCAATAATAAATTAACGAAAGACTAATTTAATCTAAAAAAACACTTTAAAAAATGAAAGTAAATTTTTTTAAAAAAGGGACAAAGAATTAAAATTATTAGCACATTTTTGAACTATGTGAAAACATGGACATTAAGATCCCATTATTGATAAATTTTAATGTAAGTATGATAGGAGAAGATAATTTGGGTTTGTTTGGTGTCCCACTAATCTGAACGAAATGAAATAATGAAGAGAGTCTGTCTAGTTAGGTAGTAGCAAGAGGAGGCATCAGCAGAGCAGAGAAGAGAGAGTGAGTAGCGAGCAGCAGCAATGAGTTCCAGTTCAGTGACCAAAGCGCCACTCTCTTCCTCTTCATCCACTGAGTCCCTGGACGGTTTGAAGTTTGGCCAGAAAATCTACTTTGAGGATGTGAGTGTTGCAGCTACAACAACAACAACAACTCAAGGGGCCAAAACAAGTGGAGGGGTTTCCTCTTCTTCTTCAAGGAAGGGAAGGGGTGGCTCAGTGCAAGCGGCTCAGCCTCCTAGGTGTCAGGTTGAGGGCTGCAAAGTAGATCTGAGTGGAGCTAAGGCTTACTATTCTAGGCATAAAGTTTGTGCCATGCACTCCAAGTCCCCTACTGTTACTGTAGCTGGTCTCCAGCAAAGGTTTTGCCAACAGTGTAGCAGGTCTCCCTTTGACCTCTCTTTACTTTTGTTTATTATTGACTTCTAAAAGGATCAAAATCTCTCTCTTTTTTTTCTTATTCTTTTGTTTTTGCCATTTTTAGTGATTTTGCTATTTTGGGTATCTTCTGCTTTGCTTTACTTTTCTCATCTTACCTCCTCCTTTGGTTTTTCCTATTTTTTTAGTGTTTTTGCCAGTGTTGCTATTCTCCTCCCCCCCCTTTTTTAAAAACAAATAAATAAATGGTTTTGTTTTTCTTTCCAATTTACATCTTTCTTGTGTGGTTTTTGGCTGTATCTTTTACTTTGCTTGTTTTTCATTTCAGGGCTTTAGTCATGCTGATTTTGTTCCTTGTGTTTGTTTTGCTGAAGGATTTTCTTTTTCCTTTTATGTTGATTGTGTGTCATGACTCATGCGCTTCACTTACTTCATAATGAAGTGTGTGTGAAGGGAAATGTGTACAATTTTATTTTTTTGGTTTCTAGTGGTTCTTAATGATTGGATAATGGTTCGTTTTTCTGGATTTGATGCGTATGTTGGTGCTGTGAGATGTCGATGGTGTTGTGTTGTTTATCTGTAGTGATTGGTGAGGGAATATGCTTTAGACAACAATGGTGCTTTTGTGAGTTTGTGTTGTTTCCTCCTTTTCTCTTTCATGGTATCATGAACTGCTCATGAAAGGAAAGTGGAGCTATTAGGGAAGGAAAAAGGTATAGAAACATGAACTGAGCTGCATAACAAGTGAAACAATGTAGAATGAAATAAGATGAGTGAAAAGTTCGTGATTTCTGTTTAGACATACCACACCTTCAAGAGTGTCAATATAGATCAAGATTTGGAATAATAAGCCCATAAAGTACAATTTTTTTCTTTTAATTTGTTATGCTAAGTTTATTGATATTGTCCTTTTGGTCATGAAATGATACCTCTCTTGTAAGTTCATTCCATGAGAAAAAAGTTTTTTTTCTGCACATTATCATATAAAATGTCTCCTTAAGGTACATAAGGTTTAATGCCCTATCTTTGTCTTGTTAACACATAATTGGAAATGACTAAAATTGATGTTACTGGATAATGCAATCCGTCGTCACTTGCTTCGGTGACTGTGTTAGATACCTCAGTGGGGCTTGAGTCAGTTTGTAACTGAAATTACAATTAGTAACTGTTATGATTAAACTGTTGTAGTTAGTTACTCTGACAGCTGGACTGTCAGTTGGGTAGTTAAAGATGGAATTGAGGGGGGAAGAGGGTATAACAATGGAAGGAGAGGAAGAGAGGGATATCTTTTTGAAGTTAGATGGTTAACAGAGGAGGGATTGGGCTCTCTAATTCCCCGTGCAGAGAGAAGAGTGTTCTGTGTTTATTCATTCTTCAATGAAGATTATCATTCTTGTGCCTGAATTCTGATCCAGATCATACAGACTGTTAATCCGGTTCTGTTTAATAGTCCAAGCTTTAGTACAGCTGAAATTACTTTCCTCTTCAATTTGAATCGATGTGCTAGCAAATTTTACAATTTTAAGGATACATTCAATGGCACAATGTTAGTAACAAGTGTGTAGTTTTGGAGGTGAATGGTTATCATAATGGGATAGTTTTCTGATTTATGTAGGAATGAGGTGAAATAAAAGCCATTTGAGTGCTCTCACCTATTGGGGATTGCATAAAATGTTACTGGCAAACAGTTATACTTTCTTGATTGATATATTTTAGGGAATGAATCACTTCATGCACAGGTCATGCTTAATTTGGAATCAATGTGGGAATGTGATATATTTATACTCCCTTTGTGGAATTGCCAACTTTTGAAACATAAAAACTTGTGGCAATTCCACAGGTCATGCGTAATGTGGGATCAATGTGGTAAACCATTTAAAAAAAAACCCTGCTGAATGGTTTAATATTTAACATTATATTTTGTAGACATGTGACCTTCAAGGCATGCAAGATGCAACCTGTTCTCTAGGGAAAGGTAGATCTTATTGACTGACAATGAGCACTATGGCATACTGCAATTCTTGTAGCTGACCCCTTTGAGTGGCTTCGTTTGGTTGTTAATGTTATTGTTGCACTTCTGCTTTATGGCATGGTTGGAAACATATTGTTTTGATTATTTGATATCTGTGGCTTATTGGTAAACTAGTTGAAGTTTAAGTTTTGCTTTATTTCACATTTTCACTTGGTGTAAGATGTTCTTGACAGGATGGTGTATTAATGCTATTTATAATTATTAGACTTGCAGGTCCCTTTTAATAGAAGCTACATTGCTATACCTGCCTTGAACATATTCTGTGTGTCTATACCATGCATAACTAAAATTCAAACGTTTTCTTACTTCATTACAAGAGTTTAAGCATACATTGAGGTAGCCTGCTAATTAAGCTTTACCTGGGCTTGTAATATGACATTCTTATATTCTAAGTTGCTGTGACCTTAAATTGGAATGGTATTATTTTTTGGTTAAAATCTCAAATCCCATTCTCTTTCATCCAATCTCAATTGTCAATTTTTGGCCATGATGATCTGGAAAATTTGTGTTACGATGAAAGTTTCAGTTGTTTTGGGGTTGATCAACACAGATCTATTCTTATTTTTGTAATAAAGTGAATAGTGAATATATATTTAAGGTGTGTCCCCTGTATTCAAGCTCAATTTCTTTTCTTTCAACTATGCTAGTATATCTATACTAAAGATAATATTTATTGGTATCTATGTTTCAGTCTTGTTTTATATATTGAAGCTGAGTTCAAAGTTTCTTGGAACCACGGGATGTTCCTTGATTGATTCTATGTTCAGAGGATCTTCCAAAACGTTTGTGCTTAGGCTGTGTTGCCAATATGCTATCTTGAATCCAATGCGTGAACATTTCTTTAATATATGGAGTTGCATTTTATTGTAATATACCTATGTTCTTGGCTTTATGCATATTGTAATGTGAATTTAATGAGAAAGGATAAATACTTAAAATGCTTCCAATTCAGTGGCAACAACAGCATTGCATGTAATGCTAGTAATGCTAAAAAGCAACTTTGTCATGTTAGAAAGTCTCAAATCTTGTATCTCCTCGTGTTTGCTTTTGTAGTATGTTTTTATTTAAACTTGGTAGCATTTATATTTCAGAAAAGCTAATATCCTCTTTGATAGTCCCTGCCCAGGTTTCATCTGCTTACTGAATTTGATCAAGGAAAACGAAGCTGCCGCAGGCGACTTGCTGGCCATAATGAGCGTCGACGAAAGCCCCCACCCAGCTCCTTGTTAACCTCTCGCCACGCCAGACTTTCTTCACCTATTTTTGGTTAGAAATTATCAGTAAAACATCAATTCCAAGCCTCTCTGTGATTAATTTATCCCTAGGAAGAATCAATAATTTCTACTTTTGTGATTCCTTAATCCTTAATTATAAAACATCCAACTGTTTGGTGGTTCATGTTTAACAGATAACGGTGGCCGAGCCAGTGGCTTTCTGATGGAATTTGCTTCATACCCGAAGCTCACATTGAGAAATCCATTGCCAACTCCGAGATCAACTGAGCCGATTCCAGGGAACCATGGTGCAACGCTTAGCTGGCTCTCCAGCTCAGACACACCATCTGAATTTTTCCTGCAAGGTTCGGGAAGTGGTGGAACAAGCTTCCTTAGTCCCAAACATCCTTTAGTGGAAAGCTACTCTGGAGTCACTGACTCAAACTGTGCTCTCTCTCTTCTGTCAAGTCAAACATGGGGTTCCAGAAACACACAACAAAGTGTTGAGCTGAACAACAACTTGTTGAATTTCAATGAGACATCCATGACACAATTCACGGCAGCATCTTCTCAAGTTGCCGCCGCCCATCAACTTCCAAATGCCCCTTCATGGTACTTGAAGGGTGGCGATTCTGGCAATTGCTCGCCGGAGGGTGTCCCAGATCTCGGTCTGGGTCAAATTTCGCCGCCTCTTCATAGCCATCTCCATGGTGAGTATGATGTGTCACTGCAGGGCAGGAGGCATTACATGGATATAGGAGAGTCCAGGGCCTGTGAGTCTTCTCACTGGTCACTTTGAAGCTCTTCTTTGCTGTCAGTTACATAATATCATGTAGCACAGAAAAATGGGAGGGAAATCTGTGCCTATTTTATCTATCAGTTATCAGACTAGGACTACTGCATTTTGGTTTCTTTGAACTTTTAGAAGCAACGTGGGTATATCCTTCGGTTGTGGAACTTTGGAACATCCTTATTTTGGTTTTATAAGCAAGGTGGCTAGCCTTGTTTCGTTTTGTGGAACTTTTAAGACATTATTGTTTTGGCATTGGAACTTCTAAGCAAGGTGGGTACCTTGTTTTATTTTGTGAATGATTTGAAGGTGTTTATGATTAATGTTTTTGGCTTAATTGTATTTTTAGTGTTGGACATAGATTGTGTTATTTTGGTTGGTTTGCTTTCAATTGCATCTTTCAAGTTTTCTCCCATTTTCAATTAGATCCTCGTCACAACTTTATTTGATATTTAAGTTATTAATTTGTTTTGACTCAAAAGACTTTCTTTTTATTATTTACAGCTGTCATTAAAATTTATATCTACTTCGTGATCACAATAATAATTAAGCTGATAAAGTCATAGGATATTTCAAGTCATTTTAGTTTAATTATTGGTGCTTTTAAGTTGGTACACTGTATTTGTTCTGTGTCATATCTTACTAAATTTGTTACACATTAGTTCATTCAGTTAAATATTAAATGAAATCAATATGAAGAAAATTGTTTATAAATGAGAGAAAATTTGAGAGATTTAATTAATGTAATTGCATAATTGTGTGAAATTTTTATTTTTATTTTTGTTTGATTCAATTTTTAGGAGGAGATGAGAAGAGAATGGAAGGAGTAATTTTTTTATTTTCATGGGAAGAGATTTAAAACATTTAATCTGAAAATACTAAAATATCTTTACATGTGTTTTGAATATAAAATTATAAAGATATAAAAAGAAATTAGTTTTTAAAATTCTCCCTCTCTCATTGTGAACCATATAAGAAAAGAATTGCATTCCTCTTCATTAAAACTCATCATTTCTCTTTCTTTCTACCAAACAGAATTTATCTTCTATGTTTTCAACCTAGTTAAAATTCTGACAAAACAAGTCCCACTATATCAATGGAATTTTATCATTTCTATATGACAAATTGGTGTGATATATTCAAACCATAACATATGAACAGTAAAAATTAATATTTAAACTGAGATTAGAACTCATAGGAAATAAAATAGATTTATGAATATTTAAACTGAGATTAGAACTCATAGGAAATAAAATAGATTTATGAATAGAATAAAATGAGCAGTATTTACAGACAAAAAGTATAAAATTTTTCTGAATGTATATTCCATATATTGTTAATGCATATTCCATATATTGTTATTATTGTGCTAGAACTAGGGATGAATAAGGTCTGAGCATAATACTATAATAATTGTCTTTATACTTGTGTTTGAGAGTATATGTTCTCATGTGGTAACAACTTTAATATTCATCTTTGTGTTTGCTAGGTACTCATATATCTACATTTGCATATTTGACTTGCACTTTACTCAAGTGTAAAGTTAATAAATTGATAAAAAAATATTAATTAAAAAATTGGTATAATTAAATTGAAAATTCATTCTTTATTAATCTAAACACACACTTTTAAATCATTTCAACATAGCTTTAGATCATTTGAACATAGTTTTAAATCATCCAAACATAAATTTAAGGCCCTTTGCATATTTTTTTTCATTCTCTAATATTCACTCTAGTTTAAATATAATTGAGAATTTGTTACTACTTCATGGGTCTCAACTTTCAACCTTTCTTCTTATATGGCAACGTGCCTTCGTATTTTTTTTTCCTAAGTTGGGATCCTGCATTGATTAGAGATATAATCAAATTAGAGTACATAACTAGAGGACAACACTCATTTTACAAACAGGTTTTGTAGGATTGAGTTAAATTTATATTCAAATTTTAATATGGTAGTAGATATAACTATTGATGAGCCTATCGAACTATCATAGATATTTAATTTTACAAATTTTATGTTCGAGATGTCTAATTGTTAACATGAGGAGTATGTAGTGCCCCACGTCAACTAGAGATATAACTAAAATAAAGTACATAACTAGGAAACAACCATTACTATACAAGTTACCAAAACTAAAATTTGTAATACTCCGATACCACATTGTACATTTCTCCTCCTCCTATCACTCCATAAATTAACTTCTAACTCATGAAAATATTTGTAATATAAATTGTAGAGATAATTATGCATAAAAAAATTAATTTAAAATTACAATTATATTTATCATTTTTTATATTATTCTTATATTTTAACAGTATTTTAAAATATATATATATACACAATATTTTTATATACAAGTCATATATATAAGAAAATTTGTAATTAAATAATTATATATAAAAAGAAGTACAGGATGCCAGTCTCTACTAAATTTTGCATATATATTTCCACTCCCAAGCCTATATCCTTGTTAAACAAGTATTTATGGAAGTCCATGGGGACTGAGAATAATATCCTCCCTAGCTAAAACTAGTATTGACCGATCTGCTAGCTATCTTACTAGGATGTCATAAAAATATTGAATTGTCTCCAAATAATGCGTTACACAAGAATGTGAGAATGATTGGTAAGACGAGATTGGAACAAATAAGGGTATGTTTTGTACGAAATTCAGTCCATTTGGTTACGATCAAGTGTGAAATGATCAGATAACACTGAAAAACGGGAAATGAGTTGTCTGTGCGGAGGACTGACTATCCACTCTTTTTTGGAAATTCAGTATTTGAATTGAATTTTTATTTTTGGAAATTATTTTAATAATCAATTATAGATATATTAATAATTATTGTTATAATTGATCATATGAAATAAGTTTTATGTTAAAAAATATGTTTCGTAAAATGTAGCTTTAAAATAATTTACTTATTTTGGATTTTTTTTTTAACAAAATTGGGTTTTTTAGAGTAAGATTATAAGAGTACGAATTGAAGTTATTTGTATTAGTTGATTTTATATTTAAATAAATCAATTATTAGAGATAAGATGAAAGAAAAACTAAACTAAATAATTTGTTAGTTTTATTATAATTTTTAAAACTTTTTCTTTGTTAAGATTATAATCTTGAATTAGAATTTAGATTATCAAACACATTCCAATGTAGTTTTCCTTTCTTTTCTTATAATTTAAATTATCAAACAATATGTAGTTTTTCTTTGGATCTAACTTTCTTTTTATTACCAAATCATTTGGACCTGGGTTGTTATTTCCACCCCTTTTTACTCTTCACTCCATTTTTTATTTTGAATTCTCACATAATACCTAAACTACTCTTACCGTCACACATTCTCCCTTTTCAAAAACCTCTCCCTCCACTCTCATTTTCTCGTGCGCACCCCCTTACCCATTACCTTCTTATCATTTCATTTTAATCCCTACTCCCTTCTTCTTGTCTTTCATGTGACTTCTCACATTCTTTCTCCTTCTTCGTTCTTTCTTCTTCGCCTCTATTTTGTTGTTTCTTTTTTCTTTTACGTGTCCTTGATATAAAAAAGACTAGTTTTCGTAACACATTACTATATTATGAGAACTGGTTTCTGTAACATGATTATATCATGGAAACTAGTTTCTATTGTATAATTTTAAGAATTTTATATATTTTTTATGCAATTAATTTTTATTTATATAATGTAGATGTAATATGACACATACACAATGTACTAGATATACAAGTGAGATTGCTTCTTGGGCAGGTACATTTAAAGTTGTTAGAACCGAGCAATCATAACTCACTACTTCAGCTTGTAGAGAAAGAGCGGTAACAACAGGTAGAAGCGACAATGCTCGCTGGCAGTTCATAGTATTCAAATGTCACTCTTGAGTCCGAAGTACTAGTTTGTGAGTATTAAGTACTAGGATAAAGCTAACTGTTGACCCTTTTTCTAGGAGGTCCTTTACAAACCATATTGCCACACAGTTGTGGATATGACAGTACCTCCAAGAGTTGAAAGTGATATGTAAAAGGAAGAAAGTGTTGTCCTTTATGCTTGATCATTAGTATAGGAAGGAATCCGTGGAGAGGTTTGGGCTAGTGCCTCTTCTACAAGCATGCTACTGCATGGTGGACAAGAGCATCTTGTTTGCTTTTTCTTAGTAGTGAAACAATGACACCAACTCCTTCCACTTTCATGTAAGGGAAATGACCATCACTCTAGATGATGTATCATCTCTCCTACTATATTTACTTATACTTAGGAGGTTATGTTCTTTTCCAACACTACAACAAGAAAAGGCATACACATACTTAATGCATATGCTTATGGCCACCCTTGACTAGGCATACATTGAGAGTGGCCAAAGAGTGCATGTGTGATTGAATTGACTACGAAACTTATATGATGCACATGTTTGGGCTAGGAACATCATCTTAATAGACATAGTTTTTATGCTACATTTGGTTGTCTGCATCATTTTTGTTGACAAGAGTTCCACATGTATAGGTGTGACATACTTGGAGTGTTTTCGCGATCTTGATTGATGCATAAAGTATGCATGAGGTGTCTATGCCTTAACATGCCTTTAAATCAGCTTAGTTAGGCTAGCATGAACATACAGACTAGTTTGAAGGATATATAACTCTTATACGAGTATCAAATATTTTTGTTTTAATTTTCTTTGGCTTTTTTGTTTTCTTGTTTTATGATAACTAGTTATGTTAATGGTTTTACATGCTTAGATCTTTGAACATTTTTTTTACCATTGACTCTCACCAATTAGACGACGGATATGCTACGCAATTTCCCCATAACTGTTGATGAGATATTGTGAAGGGCTTCGACAATGTGTTCACACTTGGACTGCACTAGATGTTCTGCAGTCATAAGAGGTCATTTGCATGCCTTATGGAGCCCGTAAACAAAAGTGACATTTCTAAGACATCTTATACTTCTTTAAATTCATCAAATCAAGCACATTATTATGCACCAATCTATTGGAGAAGGTGTTGTATTAGTTTGGGTATGTACATGAGATTTCTCGCTTATCGTGCATCATTAATGCTCATGTTCTTGTAATTGAAGAATGTAATTAGAGGTTCATTCAATATCTCAATCACATTCTTGGCGATGCCAATAGAGGAGTGTGTGTAAATGATCCAGTAGAGTGCATGGATAAATACATTCTTTTATTCTATTATATTTCTCAACCATACATCATGCTCACATGAAAGAGAGATCCTTTGGGATGTTCCTCAAGAGTACATGTGCAGCTGCCTCCTGGAAGTGAAGCATAGTCTAGTTTGAGTGACTCTTCACGTATGACACATTAAGAGTCACAAATGCAAGTACTGATGCAAGATGTACACATTAGATGAAGAGGAAGGCTTGCACATGATTTTCGTAATATTTGAATGTATTCCACTTCAATTGTATTATTTTATATTTGCATATGATTTTCGTTGTTATATTTGAATGTATTTCACACACTCACTCACTTTAATTATATTATTTTGTATTTGACACACACTTGTCACACACATAGTATACTTTTTTTATTTGTCATACACATAGTATTAAACTAATGTTATGTAAAATAAATAAAAAATTAAATGTCAAAATTAATTAAATTAAATACATTAATATGAGTTTTTATTCTTCAAGTTATTTAAATATTAATGTTATGTAAAATAAATAAAAATTAAACGTAAAAAAAACATTAATATGGATTTTATTTATCAAGTTATTTAAATATTAATGTCATGTAAAATAAATAAATAATTAAACGTCAAAAAATACATTAATATGGATTTTTATTTATCAAGTTATTTAAATATTAATGTTATGTAAAATAAATAAATAATTAAACGTCAAAAAATACATTAATATGGATTTTTATTTATCAAGTTATTTAAATATTAACGTTATGTAAAATAAATAAATAATTAAACATCAAAATTAATTAAATTAAATATATTAATATGTATTTTTATTTAACAAGTTCCAATATGAATACACTACAAAAATTAGTTTCCATAGTATATTTTGACACAACTAAAAAACTATACAGAAACTAATTTTCAAGAAAGGTATTTTTGTAATAAAAAATTACATAAAAAAATTGACAGGGTGTAAAGAGTAAAAAACTGTGTGTGCTGTGGTGATGGGGTTTTTGTTGTGAATAACATGGGCGTTTGGAATGATAAAAATGAAAATAAGTACAAATTTCCATGGCTGAATTTTATTGGAAATTTACTTTTACTCCAACCAATCCATGAAAGTTATACAGAATCTAAATATGAAATAACTTACAAGATTTGTTATGACTTTTTTTTGGTAAAGAAGATTTGTTTTGACTGAATTACTTTTAGAGATTATTTTAATAAATAATTAAAGTTTAATTTCTATGCATGGTAACTTTAATTTTTTTATATCATCAACCAATTAAAAATAATAATAAATATATTTTTAAAATAATTACTGTAAAAATCAGTCATACATGTCAATTTATAGTTAAGTGACCGCTACATATATAATTTATTATTGTTATATTTGATTATGTAAGATAAGTTTTATGTTTGAATATATTAGGTAAAAAGTTAATTCATGATAATTATTTTATTTAGATTATTTGAAATAATATTTTTTTGTTAGTAAAAATTACATAAAAAATGTACAAAGTTATTTGTAATAGATTTATATTTAAATTAATCCATTGTTGGAAATAAAATGAATAAACAAAATTTAGTTAGAAAATAATCCGTTAACTTCAATTATTATATCTCCAAATCTTACTTATTTGAACAAACAAGCCTTTTTCATTTGTAATGGATATAATCTAAAATTATAATATGATTTCTATCAATATTACCAAACAAGAGAAAACAAAATCATGAATAATTATTTTAATAAAAAAATTATAATTTCCAAAATAAATAATTCAAATACACTAATTCATCACTTGCTCAAATTTTTTCATATCAAATAGTGGTCTAATAATATTTGATAATGAAGACCTACTTCCGACTAATTATCTAAAAAATAATAAGTGATTCAAGTATCGTATCAAACAGTTTTTATATATATAGTTATTAAATTACAAATCATTTTAAATAATAAATTATTAACTTTTATAATAATCATCTTAAATAAATTCATTATTTTATATCTTAATTCAATTTTTCATATGGTACACACGTTTAATGTAAAATTTATGGTTAAAATGAATTCAACCATATATCCTAACTAAATTGAATGGTTCAAAATGAATTTAATTAAAATTAATTCTTCGTAATTATAAAATAAACCAGTACTTCCTAGCTTTGAAAAAATAGGTACGTATATATGAGAAATAAACTTTCATAGGCTAAATTTATAATAAAATTTGAAGTAGCAATATTGATGTAAAGGATCCAATTAGATGGTTTTCGAAAGCACTGTAGTTTACCTTCAACTTGACATGCAAAACCTGGCTGCTGAAAGGTTTCCAGGTTGGAATATATTGATCTTTCTGAAAGATTGGTAAAACGTGGAATCTATGGTGTGAATCAAGACAAGAGAATAATACCAAAATATTTCACATTCGTTGTGATCGAATATTTGTTAAGAACTTGCATTTGTAATTGTTTTTGTGGTTAAGAACTTGTTCTTTACTACTTCTTTACACCACTTCCACGTCAGCTTTCTCCCTTAGTGTTTCCTCACAAGTATCTTCAATGGTGCTTCTCACAAGAATCGTTCTTATTTTAAGAATTTCAAATTTTCAATAACAACCAGCCATTAAAGATGCTCTTATGTCTTAAGCTGCTAACCTAACAACAGTGAATCCTCACTTTTTTTCGTTCTTTAAGGCTTTGCTATGATGGTTCTAGAAATACTATTCTCATTAAATAATTAAGTTTCCTAGGATTAAAATATAAGTAAATAGTATAGACACTGAGATATAAAAAAAAAAATCATATAGATATTGATAATGGAAATGACTTTACACGATTATTTATTTATAATATATTATATAAAATAAATTTATTGAGTTCTATAATAATTCTTTTAAAATTATACTTAATATAATTTTTAATTGATTGATAAGATAAAAATTTATTTTATTTAATATGTAAAAATTAAATTCTTAAAATATTACACCGTACCTAAAAGGAAATTAAAATATTAACATAATATCTTTTCTTGAGATGGTTTTTATTAATTGTTTATTGTTTTATAGTTAAAATTTAAAAAGAAGGTTAACGTTCTGGTCGAAAGACAAATAAATATTTAGGGTTTGTTATATAGAAAAAAATAAAATAATTTTTTTATACGTTAAAAAATTAATTTTTGAAGACACTAATATTTTTTTTTACACATTAACTTACGTATAAACTATCCTTTTCGAGGAGAATCCTTACTTTTGTTTTGTTTCTTGTTTTTTTTTTTTTTTTTGTTATGAATTGATTGAACACTTATTTGTGCGTCTTTTAAATAGAGTGTCGTTATAGATGAGGCGCATAAAGCCACGGTGATGTAAATGCTGCCGTGGCAGGCGATGGCGGCCCAATGCCCCCAATTATTTTTAAATGTCTCTATTATTTTTTTATACTCAGAATCCAATTAAGATGATTTATAATATAAGAAAAATATACTTAAAAAAAAATTTATTTATTTTTAATTTAAAATATTAAATGATAAATTCTTATAATATTTTATTGACTCTTTTATATTTTGTTACTTTAAAATAAATTTATTTTCAACTTTATAATTTTATTAAAACATTTTTATTATCTTTTCGTTTTTTTTTATCTCACTCCTTCCTTTATTTTTTTTATAACTAAGTCTAGATGGTTGTTTTTCTTAGTTTATTTGGTGAGTATTTATATTTTTGATTTATTTTTAATAATTAATTATATTGAAAGTGTTAACAAAAATTAACATCATTAAAAATAATAAATTATGTTAAAAATTATACAAATTTTTAATTAAAACTTAAATATATTTTAGGATCTTTTAAATATGATTTTGCCTAATTTTAATCTTTTGTGATTTTTAAGTTCTTGACCTTTTTTAATATTTTTTTAATTCTTATCACAATTCTACTTAGTAAGTATTGACATAAAAAATAATGTTTATTAAAATATAATTATTTTTATTAAGATAATTAACTATTTTAAGTATAAAATTCAATTAATTAATATATATAAATGAAGTAATTATATATAATTTATTTTTTAATATATTATGAATAATGATTTTGTGCATATGTGTAAAGTATGAAAATATAATAGAGAAAAAGGTTTAGAATCTAGAAACTTGTGATAAAATAATGATTTTATTATTTTAATATTATATTTTTAAAATTATAATTTATCTATACATTTATGATTTAATTTTAACATATTATTTTTATGTTATTTTTATATTTAATTATTTATATATTTAGAGACAAAGTCACTACTTGTATATTAAAAAATAAATTATATCATAATAAGTCAAATTAATAAAAAAATATAAAAATAATATAAAAATAATATATTAAAATTAAATTATAAAAATATAATTAAATTATACTTTTAAGAAAAAATACAAAATTAAAAGTAGATTAGTTAATTAAAATGTCATAACCATATTAAAAGTAATATTTTACTCATAATATATTAAAATAAATCATATATATTTATTTTATTTATATAAAATAATAAATACATTAACTAATTAAATTATGTATTTAAAAATAATCTAATTATCGTAATATAAAAATTTACATTATCTTAATTATTTTAATTAAATTATTCTTTTTGTTAGTTATATAAGAATTAAATTAATTAGAGTCAATAATAAAAATTAAAAAATATAAAAAATTTAAAGATGACAAAAAAAAGTTTATAATAAATAAAACTAAATAAAAACATATTTGGAAGGTGTTAAACATATTTAAATCTTAAATAAATAAATGAATAAATTATGCAGGAATAGCATCGGTTGGAGCGAGAGCCTTTTCACTGAATCTAACTCATTGTGCAAAATGCTAAGATCTAAACAAAAATTAATAAAAAAAATACAAACGTTAACTAAAATCTCAATTTGAAACCCAAAAGATCAAAACAAGAGCCACCCAATTGCAATTTCGATAAAAATAAATAAATTTAACACTATATATAGGATGAGTTAAATTTCTATATTCAGGACTCATGGCCTGAAATGGAGGATTATATGCTGTTGATTTCCTGTTAAGGGGAACAAATTCGTACTTGAATTGGCCTGATCCGTAACAATATTATTTATTAAAACACAAATGTTAAAATTATATAATTATAAATTTTTAGTGGATAATGTTATAACTTGAAAATTTTAAATTAATTATATTAAGTCACACAGAAATTTTCTCTAATATCACAAAAAATGAAGACACGACACTGCGAAATAGGGAATATTTACTGCTTATTCCAATTTTATGGCTTTTTAGTTTTTCCTTTAATATAAGTTCATTTGATAAGGATAAGATAAAGGTGCATATATCAATTTTAAATCATTATAAAGTATACAATGAGAAAAAAAATATATTAAATTTTGATAAATGACGATTGTCATGCTAACTCATTCCGTGGGGGAACAAGCACGTCAGGCAAAAAAATGCAGAATTTTTGTGGGTTCCCCACACTTATTAAAATAAATCTTGTCATCGAGAGTTATAAACTACAAAGATGCTTATTAAGAAATTAATCAATATTATTTCTTTATTTAAAATTGTAGTAGGAATATAATACTAACAACAATAATAAAAACTTTTCGAGCATTATTATTTATTTATTTTTAAGATATTTGAAGTCTCTTAGTATAAAAATAATCAAAATATTATTCGTGAATCACGCAATTTATAAGTAGAGTTTAAATCTTGAAAATATTATTTAATTATATTATAGGGATATGTTAATAATATTTGTACAGATCGATATATGACTCTTTCAATTATTTATGGATCGTCCAATTAGTCAATTTAAAATAATAAGATCAATCAACTTTGAGTACCTTTATGCAAGCTGTATTTAATGCTCACTGAGAATACTACGAGACAAATATAAAGATCACAATGCACGGTATTAAGTCTAAGGAAGATCATCACCTAATTTTTGACAGAAAAATAAGGGTAGGTGAATAAATTTGGAGGAAAAAAACACACAAGTGCATAAATGATCCTATTAATTATTTTAACTATTAGAAACCTAGGACAATGAAAAAGTGAGTGTAAAATAAATACTGAGAGAGTGAGTCACATAAAAGCAAAGGAAACCATATCCAGGGTTTTGTGACGTGAATAATATCAAATATTATTTTTTATAATTTTTTGATTGATATGCTGAAAAGTATATAAATAGAAATTAGGATATGGGTTGGCTTCTAACTTTTAAGCACAACAATAGGAAAAGAGTTAAAGAAAGGCATATCCAATTACCCAATTGTACCGTTCAATTCAGAATCTGATGCAATTTTCTAAAAAGTGAAAACCCATCAGGTTCTATGTATGTTTTTCTAAGAAGAATGCTAAGTCAAATGTGTCAACAGCGATTGTAGAAACAAAAACATGGAAAACAGTCCTTAGATTCCCAACAATCACGTCTGATGAAAATTTAAGAAAGAGATATACCGCAAATTAATACAGCAATGCATAAAATTACTTATTTTATCTTACATTTTTAACTTTTCTTTTTATTTCTCATGATTGTAAAAAAACATTGTAGAATTATTTTTATAAAACTAATTTCTCATTAAGAAACAAGCTCTTACATTGTTCTGGGTTAAGAATCTTAACAACGAAAAATTACTGTATAATTTGGGAACAACACGTATAAGTATTCATAATCATAGTTAGTTTCGATGTGTTACGCATCCGAATTTTATTAATTATTTTTTATAAATTAAAAATTCAATTATATATTACGTAAACAATGTGTAGAGTCTTAGACGTGTATGATTCTGACAACATAATATTCTTTTAGTAAATCACTATTTTAATTTCTAGAAGTGTATAATTAGTTTTTGAAATTAATAAAATTTTAAATTAATTTTTAAAAATATAATTCGGCAATCATATAGTTTAAAATAAAAAATATGACTTAAATAAGAATATTAATTATTAACATATGTCTAGAGAATAAAATAATAATAAATAATTAAATTTAGACATTTAAATAAAATAATTAATAACTTCATAAATTTATTTAAAATTTCCTTAATTTAAAATAGAAATTTATTACATGGTGGAAATCACACTATGTCTAAAACTAAAATAATAGTTTATTCATAATAAAAAAATCCGCTTAAGCAGATACTATTTGCGTTTGGATTCGACGCAATTCAAAACATGTTTTACTTTCTTTTGTCCCTTGTGTCCATGTTTCCGTTTCGCACTATAAAACAAACCTCTTTGTAAGAAACACTTAACCCATAATCTTCTGACCTTAAACCCATCTAAGAATCAAACACTTTCACCTCCCAAGAAAAACAAAAACCACTGCCCCCATTTCCAAACAGCATCCCTCTCCCTCAACAACAACTCACAAGTTAGTTAGTGCAAAGTAAAAGCACAAATCCCAACAAAGTTGGTTAGCCCAACAACCTCAATATAATGGGAAACAAAAACTCCACAACTCCACAGGGACAACATGGTACCCAGGGAGCAAGGGTTGGCACAACAGAACCACACCGTGTTTCTCCAAACCCGAGGAAGGTGTCCACAAAGAGGGTGGGTCTTGGGGCGCACCCACATGGTGAGAAAGCGAAACCACTAGGTAATGATGACACTTTCTCCACTTACATTAAAAACACTAAGCATAAAATGAAGAGCAACAAGTCAAACGTTGGAGGCCACGAGGAGCAGAGCAACCCTGTACCTCTGGACGTGGCTGATGGGACCCACGACAACAGGGAAAATGAAAAGGACCATTTTTCTGAATTTATTCATAATGCTAGGAAGAAGTTGAGGACTCTAACCAGAAGGAATAGTTCCTTCAAGAGAGGGTATTGAATTGGAGAGTGTTGGTGGCTTGTCATAGGTACCTGTTCGCCACTTAATTAATCTTCCTTGGTGAGTTAGTGCATCGAATAAAGAGAATTTCTTGTATCTTTCTTTAGCAAGTTTCTCTTCCTTTGTGGTTCAGTGTGTTACCCAAGATATAGTATTAGAATAATTAAAGTGATTGACAGGGAAATTTCGAAAAAGGAAAATTACTTCTGTCTCCTTACTTTATTCTAGTTTTTTAATTCTTTTACCATTTTCTCAAATTCTTTACCCAGCTCAGTTTTTTTATTCCATCTATACAATCTGTGTTTAATTTGACGTGGATCACATTATAAAAAATTATAGTAGCCTTAAAATTATTATGTGATGTAAGAAAAAAAAACGTAATGGGACACTTGTTTTTTGAATCACCGCAAAACTAAGGATGCTTCTACGGTTACCGATAATTTTTTTTTTTCCAGTAATAGGTTTATACTAACTTTTTAATTTTGCTAAATAATTGTATAAATATATTTATCACTAACCATTTGATAGATAGAGTTAACCAAGATTTAAATTAAGAATAACCATAAATAAATAAAACTTATTTTGAAATACTATCGAGAAGAATGGTAAGTATATAATTATTATTGAGTAATATTTTTATAAAATTCATATCTATAGGGATTATGTATTTAATTTTGTAACTATTTTAATTTAAAAAAATTAAATTCGAAAGAATCAGTTAATAAAGAAAATATTTTATTTAAAATTTTAAATAATAATCATTATTAAAACCAATAGACAAAATCTCTAATTACAATGTCAAAAACTTCACATGGAAAAACTATAAGTATACGGTTGTAGATCAATAATAATTTTTCAAAGATTGTATCTACAAGAATTACATGTTTGATTTCATAATTATTGTAATTTAAAAGAAATTGAATTTAAAAGAATTAGTTAGAAAAGAAAATACTTGGTACAAAATAAGGTTGGTTAAAAATTTATATTCAAATGAGAAACAAGCAAGCAAGTAAAATTAGAAAAAATTAATATTGAGAAAGCTTTCAAAATTGAGATTCATATTGTGATTTTCTATTTACCTAATCTTTTTATTTAAATGTTCTTATTGATTTTCTTTGAAGGTAGATTAACTTAAGATAACATTTGTTCCTTTTCATAATATAGAGGTGTATCTAATTGAATTGACATATATTTTTTGTAGTAGTTGTGTTCAATTAGACACAACAAATTCTTTGTTAATTTATTGAGTCCTCGAAGGATTAAACATACTTTCATGATTTAACGTCTAATTCTCCCTTTAAGGTTCCAACAATTATGCTTGCCTTTTGGTTCTTCCTTATGTGTATAAAATTATGAAAAATAGAGGCTAAATATTTTACATATATAGATAGATAAAGAGAATAATAAAAAAAACCAAAATATTATAAAAAATAAATAAATAATTGACAAGGGTTAAGTCCTAATCCTAGAACAAAGATGATTAATCATACATAGTCATATAATCAAAACAACTCCACGAAGAAAACACCATACCAGTAGAAGAAACAGTCAAGAAGACAATCTCTAACTCTAGTTCTAGTTTTGAATTCTTAATTTCCAAAATTTGAACCTTATTTCTAACCTTAAGGAGTTCATTTAACTGAACTTCGTTGAAGTAAATTACACTTCCCTCCCAAGTAGATGTGAATATTACACTACCCTTTTCTCATTGAGAGGTGCAAGTATTAAATTCTAATTCCCCTATTATATTAAAATATATAATCTAATCTATTTAACTTAACATCATTAAAAAAAATATTCATTATAATATTTTAAAATATATGCTAAAATATTTTTAATTTAATAAGTTATCACCCACTCACACAATATTTTATAAAAATATAATTAAATTTAAATAAATAATTTTTTTATTAAAATAATAATTAAAAATAAAATTATGAAATAAATTATATGTATCAATTTATGTCCCAACAAGATATATATATATATATATATATATATATATATATATATATATATATATATATATATATATATATATATATATATATATATATATATATATATATATATATATATATATATGTATTATGTATATATAAGTATTATATTTTTTAATAAATATATTTTATTTAATATAAATAGATTCATTTAAAAAAATTGTTTAATATAAATATAAAAGCATTATATTTATTAAGTTAAATAAATATAATATTTAATAATATTCTTGTAATTAAATATATATTAAATTTAATAAAAATACTATATAAGAATACCAATTTATTTAAATATTTTAAAAAATATATTATTAAGATCAATTATATATTACCTTAATACTTGTGTTTAATTTTATTGTGCTTATATATAAATATAAATATAAATATAATATATATATAATAGTAAAGTGAATATATTTGTTAATTATATGTAATTTTTTTTAAATATTTACTATAAATATAACTATCTACATATATTTAACCACATTATATCATCATTGCTTCGAATTGTTCGACCCTTGAAAATCTATCATACCATAAAACTCTTTCTACTTTTTATTGCTCAATCTTCTAATGTCACAAGAATAAATTATTAATTATATGCAATCACATTCATTTACACTTTAAGAATGTGTAAAATACAATTAACTACAAATATATTTGTGAATAACCATATAAAATGTTAACAATGACCTTTACTTCTAAAAAATAGTATATGAATAGAATCATATTCATTTACACTTTAACCAAGTGTCACTACAAAAAAATACTTATTTATTAATGAATATTTACCCACAGATTTAAATTAGTTGATAATTTGAAATTATTTATAGATAGATCTATCGATAAAATAAATAGTCATATAACTGGGAAAAAACATTAACTACGACCATTCTATCGAAAAGTTGTCCAAAAAATTTGGTGTGGTGATTTCGTAAATAATTTACTTGTGAAAATTTTCATGTGTAAACAAATTCCATAAATAACCTACAAAATTCATTGGTAACAATAAAAGAGTATATTTTTTAAAAAAATTAATTTACCTTTGTAGATAATAGAATTTGTGGGTAACATGATGATTCGGTAGGTAAATTCTTCCCTTTTTTCATTTTTGTTTTCTCTTTCCCTCCTAAGAACTTCTCTCTCCTAACTAAAAAAAATAAATCTAAATGATGAAATAGAGAGTAAAATCCAATCCTAAATGCAAATTGGCCTCCTATGAGAGAAAGTTATTGAAGCAAGTCTCAACTTTGAGAAAGAAAATGGCATCGATGTCCCCATCAGAACGAGGAAGCAATGTTGTCATCACCCCCTACTGCTTGAGAGAGAAGGATTTGAAGAAAGGATGAAATAAAGAAGAAGGAAGGAAGGAGAAAGAGTGTACGCATAGCGGTCACCATCGTTGTGGTTTCCTTTGGTCGAGCATGTGCTAGAGGGTTTTCAGGTTCTGGTTTGATGACCCCTTTTGTGTATTGTGTTTCTTTTGATGGTCTCTACTCTCCCCTTTAAAGATCTAAATCGGCCTCGACCTAGGTTGTCCCTCTCTTTTTTTCTTCTCCACTTATTTATTTTTTGTATAATATTTTTTTGATCTACTGATTTCCTATTGGGTTCTCACTTTCAATGTCATAGATTTGGTGCCCAAAGGAAGAAGTAGAGTGTCAATTGAGACATACTAAATAAAGATGGAAACCATGGTTGTTATTATGCGATTTTAGCTCAAAGTTTGAGATTTTTGCTGATATGATAAGATTTGATTCTCATCTTTGTATGTGTTTGTTGTTCAACATATCATAATGGATATTTTCCTACATTGAGTGACACGTAATGTATAAAATATAAAATTTGTATGTTGTTCGTTCAGAATGGAGTTATGCCTTGAATAGAGCTATTCAAAACATTGTTTTCGATTGGTAACAAGAAGTGTCCTTTTAAATAGAGAAGAAGGTATATTTTAAGTTTTTTTTATTACTTTTGGAAATCTTGAACCCACTAAATAAACCATTTGTGTATTAAAATTATTTGCTTCAAAATGACACTTATTTCACTGTGTATGTTGTTGACTTTGTATGAATGATTCAACCTTTGAAACAAAGATTAGGAACATATAATATAGGAGCAATAAGTGATCTAGTTGTATGAAGGATGAAAGTAAGCAAAAGTAAACAAATTTTGTCATACCTTTTTTTTGTATAACATGAGTTATACAAGATATTATTCTTAATATTTAATTAATTAATGAATAAAAGATAATGATTAACCACAATTTTACTTATTGTTAACCTCATTTAGTTTCTATCAACATACTTTATAATTATTATGGTAAGGAGTTTACATACGTGAGGATGAGATGAAACACTACATGTTGACTTTTCATGTTTGCCACACATTAACAAATAAAAGACAATGCTTAACTATAAACTTAGTTATGGTTAACCTTATTAAATTTCTGTCATTGTTCTATAATAGTGTATGATTATTATGATAAGGAGTTTACATACATGAGGACTACATGAGATAATATATGTTACATTCAACGAATTCATTAGTGTTTGTATGATAAAAGTGATTAACACATTATAATTGACATTCCATGTCTACCTCAAATTAAGCAATAAAAGATAATAACTAACCACAAATTTACTTTTGTTTAATCTCGTTGGGTTTTTGTCACTATTCTATAACAATGTGATCATTATGGTAAGAAGTTTGCATACAGGAGGACGACATGAGACATTATATGTTAAGTTTAACAAATTAATTTATGTGTTTGTATGGTAATAGTGACCGACACATTATAATTGACATTTCATATCTGCTTCAATTAACCAATACAAGATAATGATTAACCATAAATTTACTTGAGGTTAACCTCATTGAGTTTATGTTATTGATGTTGTTAATGACTCTAGTGCCATGTAATTTATCATTTCTTGTATAATTGTTCTTGTTCTAGAGATTGGTTACTTAATGCTTTAAAACATTTTATTTCTATTGGAGAATCAAACTAGAATTTTTTTTAGTCTTATGATGCATAGGTTGGCTTAATACTAAAAATTATATCTCAACATTTAATGTTTGGTTTTAGTTCCTTTATTTGGATCAATATGTTTGTTTATTATTAAGCTTCCCTTCAAAATTGACTTGTCCTATATGAGGAGTGACTCCTTGATTATATTGTTTGTCTATTGTGTTATAGATTTATCAAAAGTTAAATTCATTACTTGTATTTTTGGATATACACTTCGACAAGGACGATGAGAAATTGAGTCTTCTAATCATTCGTCAATGTTGTCCTCTAGCTTCTAGTACAACGACCACCACCAATAGTAACATGACGACTAGTAGCATAATTCTAATTATTAGATTATTTTGATATTATATTACAAAAATGTAATAAGATTATTTCTTGATTACTTTTTTTTAAAATGTACGTTTTTCAAACTTAATAACTTTTAATTATGATTGTTCAAGTTAAAATTGAATTTATTTATCTTTTGTTTAGTATTCCATTTGCTGCCAAAGAGAATTTATATATTACAAATAAACCATTTAGTTATTTTAAAACAAATAAATTAATTAAAAACCAAAAAATTGTTATTAGCAAATTTTTTTGTTGGTAATTTCTAGGAAAAATCCATAGGCAATTTCCTATAAAAAGTTGTAGGTAAATTTCTAATAACTAATAGTAGTAATTGTATATAATTACATTTATTGACACGTAATGACTTTCACACGTGATTATATATATTATTAATATGATTAATAGTATCATGAGATTATTAATAGAGATAATGTTGCTTAACTTTGTCTTAAAAGTGATTAATTAATAATTTTATGATATTATTAAATTGTCTAATAACTCAATTACTCAACTGTAAAACATAATTAATCATATTTATATATGTTATTAATCATGTGTTAGTTTGCAAAAAAACAAGCACATTACAAAAACTTGAACTATTAGAAATAAGAGAGAAAACTTGAGTTATTAACCATAGTGTATGATCTTGTAATAGGAACATCATTTAATTTGATCCTGTAGGAACCTTACATATCTCATAGCTTCTAACAAGATAAAAGTTGTGTTATTATACAAAAAAGAAGCACATTACAAAAATTTGAGTTATTGCAAATAAGAAAGATAACTCTCTCTCGTACATACACACTCTTACAAGAAAATTGAGAAGAATGAGAGAAAATTTCGTTTATCATACTTTGTTGTATACAACTGAACATATTTATTTATACAAGTGTCATATGAAATAAATCTATTAACCTTCCACTCAATAAAATTAACCACTTGCACCAATAGAGTTAATCCACATATAAAATTACTTTATTAACCATTCACTTAACAGAGTTAACCACTTGTATTAACAAACTTAACCCATTTTAAATGATTTTGCAATGGGAACATCACTTAATTTGATCTTGCAAGAACCTTACATATCCAGTGTCTTTTAATAAGATAAAAGTAGTGTTAGTATGCAAAAAGGAACATCACAAAAACTTGAGCTCCTAAAGGTAAGAGAGAAAACTCATACACATACTTACACGATAATTGAGATGAGTAAGAGAAAGTTTTATTCATCAAACTTTGTTACATACAGTTGAATATATGTATTTATACAAGTATCATATAAGATAAAATCTATTAAACCTTCACTCAATAGAATTAACCATTTGTACTAACAAAGTTAACCCATTTATAAAATTACCTTTATTTAACATAGTTATTCACTTGCACTAACATAATTAACCCACTTTGAATGATCCTGCAACATAAACATTACTTAATTTGATCTTGCAGGAAATTGACATCACTAGTGGCTTCTAACAAGATAGAAGTTTTGTTAGTTTGCAAGAAAGAAGAACATCACAAAATCTTGAGCTATTGGAGATAAGAGAGAAAACTCTTTCACACACACTCACAAGAGAATTAATAAGAACGAGAGAAAATTTTGTTCATCACACTTTGTTGCATACAATTGAACATAAGTATTTATACAAGTCTCATGTTAGATAGAATCTATTAACTCTTCATTCAACAGAATTAACCACCCACACTAACAAAGTAAACCATTTGTAGAATTACTTTATTAACCATTTCCTTAATAGAGTTAACCACTTGCACTAATAGAGTTAACCCAATTTGAATGATTCTACAACAAGAACATGACTTTATTTGATCTTGCGAGAACCTTACATATCCACTAGCTTCTAACAAGATAAAAATTATGCAAAAATAAAGCACATAACAAAAACTTGAGCTATCAAATCCAATAATAATACGAGATCAAAAAGCTATCATACCAAAATATCATATAAATACCTTAGTCATATCCTCTTAAAAATAAGAAAAACAAAATAAGATTTATTAGTTTTTCATCTTTACCTTTATTAAGTTTTAGCTCCTGACATTTGTACCTTCCATCAGGTTCAATATGAAGTTCTTCCCTTAGTAAATATGACTTCGACTCCCATAAATGACACCAAAGCATTGTCTTTCATTGTACTCACTGTTCATCTATTCATGCAAACTCAACATGAACTTGCAATACAAAAACACAAATCTAGCGAAGAGATTTTGGAATTATAAGAATCACCAAATAATTTCCTCCAAGTTTGAATTTTCTTAATTCTATGTAATATTAAGTATTCCTTTCTTTTGTTTCAAAAAATGTGTACGAGGAATGTTAGATTCAAGATTGTCTACCCCTTTAATTTTGATAAAAACAAATAATTAGTGATTTAATTATCGACTTAGAGAAAACTTATCTTATCTAATTGAGTGGTAAAAGTTGATAAGAAAAAAATATATCATCTCTACAATCAAAATAATTGTCTTTAACTGTCAAATTGGAAAGTGTTTAAAGATAGATGGTTTTGATAATCACATTAGCTAGTTGAATAATTTGAAGATATCATTTAAAGAAACAATTTGTAGATTATCTGAAAACCAAAGATTTTAAAATTCACTTCACTTCTACCAATTCAGGATTTTAAATCAGACCTATATATAGATAACATTTTGAGTCTTATGCCTAACATGAAAATAAAAGAAGGTGACAAAATTTTTTTTATTTGATATACTTTCTGCCTAGGAAAAATAGACCTACCTCTATATATATATATAAAATAAAATTTTGTTCACTTTAATATTGTACGAGAGTGAAGTATAAATTTTAATATAGGAATGTTTTAATAAAAGAAAGAAGAACAATGTATAGATCGCATTTTTTAGTGAATGAGTATAACTTACTTATATATATATATATATATATTTCTAGATTTTTCATCTTCTCAACTTTTTCAAATTTTAATTTTAATTTTTTTATTTTTTCTAAAATTTTAAATTAATTGTAATTAAAAGTATTTGAGTTTCCCTTTTAATTTTTCATATGTCTGCTCTTTGAAATTTCTAGTCCCAAATTCTCCATCCTGTCTTGCTTTCTGAAATCCCTAATCCTAAATATCTCCTGCTCCCTGTCTCTGTGGCGTCTTTGGCTCGCGCTCTTGTCCCACTTTGAAAGGATCCTCAACTCTTGCCACACTTTGTTCCCAATTGTTGTAGGCCTGTTTAGCACACCGATGACTGAAATTGTAAGTAATTTGTTCTTCAACTCTTTTCCTTTTCAGTTGTATGAATAAATGAGCACTATCTGAGCTCCCTTTGATATTCCTATTTTTTTTTTATTTTCTTTTATTTTCCTTTATTTTCCTTTTCCTTTCTTGTCTATTCTATCATTTTTTGAGTGATAAGGATTGAGCTCATTCTTTATTGATAATGAAACTTGATTGACCTTGATACCTTGAGAAATAAATTTGTTGATTTTTTATATTCTTGGCCATGAATTGTTGTGCACTTTCATGTTAGAACTTTGATCTGCAGATATTATTTTGTTGATTTTTACCTAAAAGTGCCGGACTCTTTGGTCATAACTGCTCTCCAATGGTTATTACTGGTTTGATATTATAGACTACTTCTCTGCATTGATGTTAAACTGAGAACTATTGGATGTTGTGTACATCTTTAAAATCTTTCGTTAAAATTGGTTGGTACAAAACTAAAGTAATGTAGTGAAGTGTCTAAATAGGTTCATAAGTTATGTAGAAATTTGACTCAAATGTGTGTAGTGAAGTGATAAAAATATAGAGCGAGGGATTATGTGTGACGTTGAGAGGGTCTGATTGAATGTTAAATGTGTGTTTATATTATCCTGGGAATCAGAGTGGGGTGGAGAACTGAGCGCTTGCTTGCGAGTTTTAGGTTGGGAGAAGAATTGAGAATTAGAAGTGTGAGAGTATTATTTTCTTGAGTAGTTGTGTGATATTGACGGGGAATCTGCGAGTTAGATGAAAGAATGTGTTCGCAAAGAACAATACATTTTAATTTAAATTCACCAAAATGCTGAAAATATGTCAATTTTTTTTTACCAACAGATTGATATATAGCCATTCTCTACTGGGGCCACAATGACTACAATAAGCTTTTCTTCTCACTCAAATAGTTTTTCATGCAAATCTACTTCCCCTCTAACATTGCTGACGGCTAACAGAGTGAATTTTCTTTTTTGCTAAAAAACAAAAATAATAACAAACTTGTAAACTAAATGTCTGTCCCTTTTTTATTATATTTATAGCATGGAGTTGATCACTTGATCTACTACACACCTTTTTGCGTTTCATCCACATCAAAGCCAAATAAATTAATTGAAGTAAATAATTTGTTAGGAAACCGAACTTACAAGCCATAGTGAAATGATAATAGTGTTAGCTAAACCTTTAAATTATTATCTAATAGGGAATTGAATAGTAATGTTAATTTATATTTGACTTAATTAAGTTTTTTGTCTCCATAAATTAGTACTTTTATATTTTTTCTTTCTTTTAATTTTTTTGAAATAATTCTTATAAGTTTTAAATTGTTTATTTTTTGTCAGGAATGTCAACTTCTGTTTACAGAAATGTCAAGTTGTTGACATTATCACATACTATATCAGTAAAAGAAGACATAAGCATGTGCTATGTCATTAGCATTATGTAAACAAAAAGTGTTACCAGTTACCCCAGCACCAAAAACTAAAAATGATTTTCTTATCAGGAATAGCTTGAATTTTTTTTTACATAGATGAAAAATAAATAAATTTAATTAAAAATTATTATAAAATAAGAATATTGAATAACAAGAAAAATCATTATTTATAATTACAATATATATATTAATTGATTTAAAGCTAATATAACTTTTCATTGCATAAATACTCTAAGCTCTGTCATTCATCATATATATCATTCCTTCTCTCTTTAATACACATATCTCAAAGAAAAAAAATATTCATCCATTTATGATTTGTTCTTTTCTTTTTGTTCTCACTCAACACTCTCACACTCACTTTATTTTTTACATTATCTCCTATTTCTTTTTATCATCATTCGTAATAGATAAAGAAGAAAATAGGTTAGGTGAAAATAAGGCAAGGATGAACATTTCTTAATAAAAACTTATTCCAGTCATACGTAACAAGTTTCTTGTACAAAATATAAAAAATAAATCCAGCATATAAATGATTAAATTGCTAACTATACCAAGCATGAGAATTGTTGTATGTAACATCATTGTCCGTAAATATGCATGTCAAGTTAGGCTTATATAAAAAACACCAATGATGAGTAAAAAGGTGAGATTGAACTTTATATTTTTAACTAAGCTCAGTCTCAACCATAATAAAGTTTGTTTTAGCCTAGCTTATTTCCATATTTAATAATACAACTCACATAGGTATAACATGTATCTTTCTACTCTGCTCAACATTCTATCTTTTCACGTCATATTCATAACTTTTATTTTTTTCACACCTTTCATGCTCAGTTGATTGATGACTTGGGTAATGGGTTCTAATAAAAGTTTTAAAGTCTCAGTTAGTATGTAGGGTATTTGCGCCAACAAAAATTATAATAAAGTGATATTAGTTTTAGATCAACTAAGATGTATTTTCTATTTTTAAATAATTATTTTTCTTAATTTTTTTATTTTATATTAATTTTAAATTAAATTTATACATTATATTTAAGACTTAAATATTTGTTCGTGCTTGCAAATATATCACTTTTTTAGTCCATGTAATTTATTTTTATTTTTCATCTTTAGAAAAAATCAATTTTAGTCTCTATTTGTGACATGACACTTTTTGCTGACATGACACTGACATCATCTTTTGTTGACGTGACATCACATTAGTAACTTAACATTTTTGTAATGAAGGTTAATGACATAGATTACAAATGAATGATTTGAAACTTATAGAGATTATTTTGGATTTTTTTATAGGGACAGAAAATGAAAAGTGCTAACTTATAGGGACGAAAAATTTAATTAGGCCTTTATATTTTATTAGTGAGAAAAGATCAAATTACTCAAAGGATAACTTTAAAATAGTTACTCTCAATTTTTACCCTTTATCTTTTAATTTAATAAGTTACTTGTTAGAATTATTAGATTAAAAAAAAATGAAAGATGATGATGAAAAATAAGTTGATCTCTCTTATTTTTTAATATATTATAAAATCTTATATACTCCTTAAATAATATGAACAGAAAAAAGGTTAAATTTGAACCAATTAGTTAGTGATATACCCCAAGAAGAGTAATGTAACCTATATTTTTAAAAGTAAAAAGGATTATTTTAAAAATATTTTACATTTTTTATTAACTTATATCCTAATGTATTTATTTCACTTGCACAAGGATGCTCCCTTTGTGCGTATTAACACAGTTGCACACATCAAACAAAATGGTCAAAGATAAATAATGAGCAAGTTTTGTTGGTGAATGATAGGATGAGCCTAGAAAAATCCAAAAGAAAGAAAATTAAGTAGTTTAAGAATTTTATAAGATAGTTTAAAAATATTATTTTATTTCATTTAATGTTATTTTACTTTAATTTCTATAAGCTAGGACGATGATACTAGTAGAGTCATCATTAGCAATAATTACATTATAGATTGTACTTGTGATATTCTATTATCATTATTTTTTTATTGTGGCTTGTATGAGATGAAAAGGTAAGATAAGTGTTTTATGTTTGGATGCTATTGCCAAATGTGAATAGTTGTTAGTCTTTGTTTATGTACTGAAATGAACTCGGAAGTAGAATGATCGTCTTGAAGAATTCAAATTTTAGGAAATGAATTTTGGTTTTCTTTTAGAGAAGGGTATTGACGTCAAACTCAAGAAAGAGATGAGAATGAGAATGATAAATTATAAGTTTGATCGCCACAAGTTGTCTTGATAAGACTAGTTTTCGTTTGTTGTCCAAAAGCAAAAGAGAAGCTCTCAAGAGGGAGAAAACTTAGTTTTTCATTCAAATTTAACCTGTTCTGCATTACAATATGTTGCCTCTTAATAGGCTAAGATTTCCTTTAAACTTCTCACTAAGTATTTATTTCTCACTAAGTCTTTACTTCTCACTAAGAAATAAATTCCCACAAAGCCTCATAATTATTGGAGAAGCCTAAAAACACTAAAAACTGACCTAGAAATATGAAAAGACATATTAACTTATTCCAACAAAATTAAGGACGAAAATTACATTGAAAATAAGAAAATGGACATTAATTGTTTCTTTATCCCAAAAGCTAACTAATTCAACCAAATACACTTTAGCCTATAAAAACATGATAAATATTAAGTGTTAGGCTCATTCTGCTTGAAATTGTTGTCTTGAAGTTGGGCTAAGATTATCTTCAAGGTGCAAAAATGGGACAATTCTCAGATTGGGCTCCAATTCAATTAAACATTTTTTAGCTTGCATGTCTTTGACTAAGCATTGCAAAACCTCTTTAACTCTTTTTGCTTTTGCTCTAGTCATTGGGTCTTTTATTCCTTGCAAAGGATCTTGGAAATTGTTAGATTCATCTAGATTTCCATCATGTACCCATACGTTTAGCAAGCAGTAGGAACAAGGCTAAAGACACAAGTTGCAAGCAATGAGTTTGGTTCTTAGTGTCGCCAGCAACAAGGAGAAGATGAAGATAAAGATGGGAAAAACCGAAGAGGAGAGTAAAAAAAAACTTAATTACTCTTCTTATAGAGTTCTTCTTTAAGGAAACACTATTAAAGTGTATGCAGAGAACGTGTTAGATCAAAGGACGAATTAAGGACCTTTAAAGTTGATTTAAAACAAATAAGCACGATAAGTTTTTCTCAACTAAAAGACAATAGGTATCGTTTGTTTCAAACAAAATGAATGTAGATATCGTTGTCGATCAAGTGAAAAATTTCTACAAGAAAGACAAATGAACATATATCTATACATATATTATCTTTACCACATGTAGGAATGAAGGTCATATGTCTCATCAAAGCATTGAAGAAGTCCTAAAAAATAGACTAACATCTTGTTGAGTATCTCTTTTTACATCAAAAGTGCCCTTTACAAAAAGAAATAGTAATGTACTATAAGCTCTCTATAAGAAAAGAAAGATAAGCATAATGTTTTATTTTGTTAAAGTGATTAGTTGGTGAAAAGCATTTAGTGCTACATTTAATGCTTCAACTAATACTTTCTCTTTTTGATAGAAGAAAGAAGAAGTAAGGCCAAAATAACCCTCAACATTCATTTCGATCAATGATCATTTCGAGCAACGATCATGTCAAGAAGCCTCCTATAAATACCAAAATTTCTAAAGATCAAGATATAGAGAATCATTATTCAAGAACATAAATAAGTTTTTAGATCTTGTTGTAAACCTCTTAGATATTCTATTTAGAAAAGGACTACACTAGATTTGTACATTTGTCGATAAGACAATATAGTTAGTTAGTTTTACCCTTAACCATTTTTTTTGTAAAGTTGGTTGAAGCTTAAAGAGACTTTGTGTTCAAAGAATACATGGTCACAAAAAATACATGGTCAATTGCTTGAAGAGGCAAATTCAAGAATACTTGTGTTGAGTTTGAAGAGACTTGTAGGAAATAATACTTTAACTGAAAATTCAATTATTGGAATCTTGGTGGTGTATGTATCAAAAACTTAGACATAGTCTCGGATTTCAAACGAATCAATATCTTATATCTGTTATATATATATATATATATATTATATTTTAAACAGTATTATGAAATTAAAACATTTCCTTTTAAGAAGAAAGTTTCTTCTTATCCATTTTATTATTGTTTGAAGCTTAAGATGAAATTAGCCTTTACTAGTTTGTACAAATCAACCTCCAGGGAAGGGAAAAGGCCTCAATTGTGTTTATCATTGAGTATCACAATCAATAGACAAAGACACTATGATTGTGTGTCTAGAAGAGTATTATTGGAAGGGTACACAGTTCAAGAAGTCATGGGAGTCCTTAGGCCTAAGTAACTTGGAATGGAATACAGCAGGGAGCCTCGAACCAATCGAGGATAATCCTAGAGGGTGAATAACCTCGAAAGTCGCAAGAGTCTTTGGATAGTTACTTTTTGAGTTGTTGATTTGATCCATTGAAACGTGCAAGTGGTTGACATGGATGATCATGAACCATGCAATAGTGCTCGTTTTTTTTTTATAAACACCATATCAACTGTCGCTAGTGCTTATCCGTACCCTTTTTGTTCATCTATTTTTTTTTTTCTTCTTAATGTTTGCAAGACTTTGTTTCTACAAGTTGAGATTTCAAAGAGTGTGGTTTCTTATTTCTTACAAGTACATCTCTTATTCCCTCTATTTGTCAATAGGATAAGGTCTCATGGATAATTATAAGGTTGTTCATAGTAGTATTAGGGAAGATAAAGTTGTAGTGACTTCAATTGTAGGTGAGCCAATTGTTGGTGGATCCTTCTTGGCAAAAAGATGGTGGTGCTAGTTCTTGGTTGCCATAAGTTAAAACAAGAGGAAGAGGATATGTCTCTTGTCTTCGATGTAAGTTATGAGACCTAACAAAAATAATATTTTTTGGACATCCAGAAAGACCTGGAGATAAAACAAAAGAAGGGAAATACAAGTACGATAGATAATATGATGTGATAGAAAGAAATGATGATTATTAATGAAAATCATTTCTCGAAACCTAATTACAAGTTTACAGTTTTTTTTTTATAAGTAACACAATATTATTAAAAGCATTCGAAACGTATCACAAGCTGCGCAGTAATTGGAAGCAAGAGGCAAAATACAGAGTCTGCATATTAGCATAGCTCCACCTAAATGCAAAATACCATACATCCCAACAAAACTAAAACGGAAACAGTTTATAGTTTACACCAAATGTTTAATTAAGCATATTATGGTGTCATTATAGTTTGTTTCATTATATGGGTCCTTCGTGCAACAGTAGTCGTATACTACAAGTCTTTTAACTTTTTTTTTTTTTTATAAAGAAAATGAAGTAGTCGTTGTATCTTACTCTGCATCATTTTTGGTTTATTCGATCATATACTTGGTAAATTTCCCAATATTAAATTAGTGTCCACTCATGTTACATACTTACACTTACCAACATCTGTCCGATAGCCAGTTTAATGTGTTATGCAGTAACAACTTTAATTACATGACATTAATCAAAATAGACCTCTACTAATTTAAAGGCATTCAAATAAGACAGTGGAAAAAGTCCAAACTCGTGAATATAATGTGTTACGGTTGGTATTAGCTCGGCCGGTTGGAAGGACGGACAAACAAGCTTGGTCTGCTCGACCGGTTTGAAGGACGGACAGACGAGCCGGGTCTGCATGATTAGACAGCTAGGGTCATTCAACATTAACTATTACTTGTG
This sequence comes from Mucuna pruriens, assembly GCA_025330945.1. Taxonomy (NCBI): domain Eukaryota; kingdom Viridiplantae; phylum Streptophyta; class Magnoliopsida; order Fabales; family Fabaceae; genus Mucuna; species Mucuna pruriens. The sequence continues at coordinate 196,918 of JAENHJ010000226.1, forward strand.
TAAATTGCCTTAGTGGAAGCGGAACTGATAGCAACATGAGGAATTTGAGTTGGCCAGACGCTAAAGGTAATGACCCTAGAATGTTTGTTCCCCATTTGTGAAAGGCCACGGGGACGCTACCGTATGCAATTGTTCCGCTGGGGCTTGATGACTGTCCGCAAACCTTTGACACTTGTCACACCTTTTTACATAGTACATGCAGTCGGCTTTGAGCGTCGGCCAGTAGTACTCGACTCTAGCTATTTTTCCAGCTAGTGCTCGTCCTCCTATATGTGTCCCACAAACACCCTCATGCACTTCTTGAATGATATACACTGCTTCTTCAGCATATACACACTTAAGCAGAGGGGAGGAGAATCCTCGCTGGTATAAGCGTTGTTCTATGAGCGTATATTTGGAGGCTTCTTTTTTAACTTTGTTCGACCCGAACGAGTCAGCCAACAATTTCCCATCCTTCAAATATTCTATTATGAGGTCCATCCACGTTTTTCTTTCTTCGTTGTGCTGGACCTCCTGCTTGTCTATCATTGGGGTGCTTATGTTCTCGTCCATCCACGTTTCAGTAATTTACTAGTCTCCTCTTGGATGGCTCTTCTCTTCTCTTCTCCTTGTTTCCGCTTCTTCTGCATGACCGGTCGAGCACCGTCGGCTATTGATAGCCGGTGGTTCATGGAATTCGGATCTATCCCAGGCATGTCTTCTGGTGCCTAGGCAAAGACATCACTATTTTGCCACAAGCAACGTATCAACTCGGTTTCTTGCTCTTCCGTCATGATGGTGCCTATCTTCGTCTTCTGACTCTCCAGGGGGCCTACTTGGATCTCCTTGAGTTTTTATACCGGGTGAGGCCTTTCTCGTTCGTCATTACACCTCGGGTCCAACTCCAGACTTAAAGTGTTTATGGCTGACCTCCGCTGGCCTACTCTCAAACTATCTTCATAACACTTCTTAGCCATACCCGAATCTACCCACACAGCTCCTACTCCTTCAGTCGTCGGGTATTTCATGCACAAGTGGTATGTCGACACGATCGCCTTCAGTCGGTTTAGGGCCGGCCGTCCCATGATGATGTTGTAAGATGCCTCTACTTCTATCAACGTGTACAATACTGGGATCATTCTAGCGTTATCACCCTCCCCAAAGATAGTGTCGAGTTCTACAGTTCCTTTTATAGGCACCCTTTCTCCTGAAAACCCATATAAACATCCTGGGGTCTCCTTCAACCCTGAGAGGCCCATTCTCCTATAAGTAGACCCGTATAATAGGTTGGCCGAGCTACCTTGGTCTATCAGCACTCTCTATTTTGAAATCTTCTGCTACCACCAATATCACCATTAGCTCATCACCGTCCGCCTCATATTTTCTATCCTTCTCTTGAAAAGTTATCGTACATCCTTTCCTCCTCTCTCCTAGGGGTGTAAGGTTGGCCCCTGAAAGGATTTGATAAGACTGGTGAGCCTTTCTCTTCCTCTGAAATTCTTGCTCACCACACAGCTCTTCGCCTCCTGATATGGTTGAGATAGTTCCTCGGTATCCAGCCGATCGAGGTGACCTAGACCGACCACTGTTGTCTCCGTTTCTCTCTTCTATTCTTATCCTCCCACTTCCACTTGCTTCTGCTCTCACCCTGGTCTTTTCTCTTCCTGTTTGAACCACATACTGCCCTAACCGCCCTTGTTGGACCAAGTCTTCTAACTGGGCTCCCAAGGTCCAACATTCTTTTGTTGAATGGCCGACGACTCTATGAAAGTCACACCATTCCCTCCTGTTCTTCCCCAACTGTTTCCCTCCTGCTGCTTGAGGAAAATTTAACAGCCGTGTGTGACAGATTTCCCGCATTGTGTGGGCCTTCTTCTCCTTTAATAGAGTAAATTTTGGCAGGATTTCGTGCCTCACCTCTAAGTCTTGTCTACGAGGGAGCTCCCGACCGCCTATTAACAATGGCCGCTGTCTCATTGGTTTGGGTCGGTCGTCTCTACTGAGGTGTTCCGCCTCTGTTTTCTCAAAGCGACTTACTTCCATTTCCACGTGCTTCTCTGCTCTGACACAGATTTCTTCCATACTCGTGGGCTTCTAAAGGGCCAGTGCATCACTAAATGGGCCTACTCTCAATTCCTTTTGAAAGGCTTTAACGAAATACTTCTGATCAGGGTCATTGACCCTCACAATTGCGTCGTTGAAACGAGCCATGTAACTCTTCAAGCTTTCTCCCCCAGCCTGTTTGATATCAAATAAGTCCGCCACCTCCAAGCGCTTCGGCTTGTTCGCTGCAAACTGGGATAAGAAAAGACCCGCTAGGTCACTAAATGCATAGATAGACCTAGGTGGGAGATTCATTATCCATTGTAGCGCTACCCCCCTCAGCGTCCCTGGAAAAAGCTTACAGCTAAGCTTATCATCACCTCCGCTTATATACATCTGAGTTTGGAAGGCTTGTAGGTGTGCATGAGGGTCCTGAGTTCCGTCAAAGGGGTCCATTAATATTTCTCTAAAATGAGGTGGAATGCGAGCTTCATCTATTTCTTCACAGAAAGGTTGTCTCCATAGAGGCTATGCTAGGTGTTCTCCTCTTACCTCCCGTTCTTGTTCATTCCTCCCCTTCAGACTTGCTATCTACTGCCTGAGTTCTTCCTCCCTTTGTTTTGCCATCTTCATTGCTTCTGCATGGCGTTCCTCGGCTAGTTGATGTCTGGTCTCCGCCTCTGCACTTAACCTGGAATGCTCGTCACTCCAAGCTTGCAGTTGTTCCATCGTTCTTAACAACCTCTGCAACATGACCTCCTCTCCTTCATTGGTTGAACTGGCTTGGTTTCTCGTTATCGGCATTGTTATGAGTTTGTCGCCGTTCGTGTTTTACTGTTTTTTCTTTTCTTGTGGTGGTGGGGTTGGTTTTACCTGCCCCACGGTGGGTGCCAATGTTCTCTCGTTCAAAGAATCGATCCCTCTACATTACAATTTCAGCCTTTTATACCTTAGTCTGAACAACTCCTGTCCTATCACACGTGTAATGTCGTAATCAATCATTAAGGCAATTTACACAAGGAATAATTAATGCTAAATGACCCTAATTGTCTAACCAGGCAGACCCGGCTCGTTTGTCCGTCCTTCAAACCGGCCGAGCAGACCAGGCTCGTTTGTCCGTCCTTCCAACCGGTCGAGCTAAGACTGACCGTAACACATGCCAAAACAATTCAAGAAGGAGTAAAGGAATGGAGTTACCTGATGGAGCCATGACAACGAAGAATGAGAAGCAAACGAAAGAGAAGAAAGACAGCGAGCAAACGAAACAGAGATGTGAGAACACCAGAGAAATTGGGAAAAATAATTGGGAGCGATTAGGAAGATAACCACCAAGGAGTAAAGAGTAACACCGTTCCTAGGGAGTACGCGCCCCTATGATTACTGTAGTAAATGAAGCGGCGCGTTGAGTTCCAAGAAAGAATTAAATGAGGGTTAACCAAACATCACCCCAGATGAGCGAGGGAAGGGAGCCAGCTATAGACCGAGTTGATATTGTAAGCCTAAGTCTCGACTAAGCTTACAAGGGGCTATGTTACAGTTGTTCTTAGCTTGGTCGGTTGGAAGGACGGACAAACGAGCCTGGTTTGCTCGACTGGTCTGAAGGACGGACAGACGAGCCGAGTCTGCCTGATTAGACAGCTAGGGTCATTCAGCATTGATTATTCCTTGTGTAAATTGCCTTATTGATTGATTACGACATTACACGTGTGATAGGATAGAAGTTGTTCAGACTAAGGTATAAAAGGCTGAAATTGTAATGTTGAGGGATCGATTCTTTGAACGAGAACATAATGAAATAAAATTATAGTACATTAAAAGTTTAAATAAATTAAAGTTAAAGATTTCAAATTGATACTAAACAAAATTGTTGTCAATATGATATGATGTAGAAGTTAAAGATAGCATTAACAATCTACAAATAAATTACTTATACAACAATATTTAGCATATTTTATTCACTCCGCTACTAAGAATATAAAGATAAAAACTCTAATGAGTACAATTTATAATCTAATTGCTGCTAACATGATCTACAAGTTTCATCATCTTAACTTAAAAGAAATTAAAATAAAATAATATTAAAAAATAAATAAATTACATCCTAGTTTTCAAAACCATCTTATAAAAATTTTAAATTATTTAATTTTTTCCTTTGGACCTTTTTAAGCCCAATAAGAAGCTCGGTGTTTGTTTTTTATATACACTTCTCTAATAAACGTCCTCTCTGTCTTCACTTTTGACGTAATGAATAATAATAGTAATAATAAAGTTTGATGTTGGGGAGACGACTTCCACGCGATGGAGAAATAAAGTTTCAATATGCCAATTTTGGAATAAATTGTTAATCAGCCACTTGTACTTTGACTCAAAAAGAAGAAAAACTTGTAGAACGGTGGAAGATTACAGATAAACAATACTAGCACCGACAATGGAATCTACGGTGTGAAAACATGAGAGAATAACAGAACCTTTTTTATTTTTGGTGATAATAACGAAAGCTTTTGATCATGTTGGTTGTGTGTGTAGAGGGGGAGCTCAGACAAATTGACACTCAACTTTATGCTGCCGGCCAACCCAACGGTAAATCCTCAATTCTTTTTTATTAAATACATGTATTTTTATATTATTTTTTTTCTAATTTTTTATTATCACGAAATAATTAGTTTCCTAAAATTAGAATATTATATTCATATTAGCTAATTTATAGATTTTTTTATCAAGTTTAATTTTGTAAATAATTATTTTGCAGTAAATTATAGATACGTAATTAATCTCTCTCTGACACCGCTTGTGTTTCATTTTTGATACTATAAAGATTTTTTTATATTTTTTTATAAATTTATTAATATTTATAGTAATTATTTTAATGTTATTCATATAATAATTTTTAGGTTTAAATATATTTGAAGTCCGTGTAAATAGTGCTCTGGTTTGATTTTAATCTTGGTAAAATATTTTGTAATTTTAATATTTTGATATTTTTTTAATATTTTTTAAAGTCTTTGTCACTAACTTTAGTTATTTAGTATTGATATGATTAACAAAAATAATTACATTATTTAAGATAATTAAGATAACAATTTTTTTAAATTAAGATAATTGAATTATTTCTAAGTGTATAATTTAATTAATTAATGTATTTATTATTTTATATAAATAAAATAATTATATATAATTTATTTTTATAATTTATTTTTAATATACTATAAATAATTATTTTTTAAAAAATAAAAAATATAATAGACATAACAAGGTTATAACCTAGGAACTAAACAATGATTTTATTATTTTTAATATTGTTCTTATTTTTATTTTTAATTAATTTATTTATTTTTAATATTGTATTTTTAAAATATAATTTATTTATATATTTATAATTTGATTTTAATATATTATATTTTATGTTATTTTTATATTTCAATTTATTAATTTTTACTGTTTGAAATATAATTTATTTTCAATATATTATATTATATTTTAATTTATTTTTATCTTAAAAAATTACTGTTTGAAATATATTAAAATAAATAAATTATATTATAATAAGTCAAAATTAATAAATTAAAGTATAAAAATAACATCAAAATAAGAATGTAATTAAATTATATTTTTCTAAATGTAAAAAAATCAAAAGAAAATTATTTAATTGAAAAATAACAACAATAATAAAATAATAATTACTCGTAATATATTAAAAATAAATTATATGTTACTATCTTATTTATATAGAATAATAAATATATTAATTAATTAAATTATGTACTTAAAATAATTTAATTCTTACTTTAAAATATATTTTTGTTGTTTTAATTATTTTAATTAATATTATTCATTTCGTTAGTTATGTCAGTATTAAATTAAGTGATAAAAATTAAAAAAATAAAAAAATATCATGATTTAAAAGTAACAAAAATTTTTATAAAAATTAAAACTAAACAAAAATATATTTACAAAGAGTTAAAACATATTTAAGCTTAATTTTTATTTAATTTGGAATGTGACATTATTTATACTAAAAAAAAATTCAACTCTATATATATCATTGATGTTGATTTTGTTTTACAACGGATTTAATCCTTGGCATAAATAAATTTTCTGGCAATTTAATATTTTTAAAAGTCTAATTTAATTATAAAATTTAATACATGGTTTGATTGAACACTTAGTATTTATTTATTGTATACAATGATGATCATAAAACCTCATGCAAACTACTTATTTAATTTAATTTAAAAAAATGCTCCGTTACTTCTTCTTGTTTAAATAATTAATTATTTCTTAAATTTAAAACTATTTCTAAATATCTACCTTGCTACATGGGAGGGACACAGCACAAACCCCGGATTGTGTAAATGCTGGAATGGGGGGATACTTGGTCAGGTAAACGGTGCTCATATTCCCAAAAATCACATTCAATGGATAATTAAAAGAAGAAAAAAAGAAGGGTCTCACATTAGTCACGGTGAAGAATCTTATCTTAATTAACAAGATTTATTCTCTAAACCTATGCCTATAAAACCAAGCTTCTGCATGTCTTGGAAATTGCGCCTAACCCATAATTTTCTGAGCCTAAAACACTCCCACCAAGAGCCAAGGCTTTCAATAAATGGGGAATAACAACTCGGCAATTTCAAAGACACATGGCAGCCAGAAATCAAAGGTTGCTTCAATAGAAACACGCTATGTTGTTCCAATGCAAAGGAAACTCTCAACAAAGCCAGAGGTGGTGGGTTCCACAGAAGAACATGGTGAGAAAGCACTAGATAATGATGTCACTTTCTCCAATTACATTCAACGTGCTAAGTATAAAATCAGGAGCATAACAAACAACGGCTTCCACGAGGAGAAGAGCTATCCTGCACCTAAAGATGTGGCTAATGCTACCATCAACAACAAGGAAAATGAAAAGGACCATTTTTCAGATTTTATTCTGAATTCTAGGAAGAAATTAAGAACTATATCAAGAAAGAATAGTTCCTTCAGAATACGTTGAATTGGAGAGTGCCATAGAATGTGGATTATGGTAATGTAATGTTGGTGAGTTGTGCTATTGACATGTCATACAGTTAATCTATCTTTGTTGTTGTGAGCAGTGCGTTAGGGTAAGAAGTAATTATTGTATCTTTCTTAAGCAAGTTTCTTTTGTTTTGTGTTTGAGTGCTTGTATCCAAGATATAATATTAGAATAATTAAAGTGAAAGACAGGGAAAATTTTGGCAAAATTATACATTTGTCTCCTTATTCCTTTCGCAAATTCTTTTCTTTATCCAACTCATTTCTTTTTATTCTCCATTTACTTTAAGTTTCTGTCCCTCTAGGTCAATAAATGAAACAATTTCATGTAGCTCATGTGGATATACCAATATTCAATCAAACTTATATTGGTAACAGACCACCAACTTAGAAAAGAAAACAATAATTTATACGTAAATATATATATATATTTTGGAGAAAATTTATAACTTAAATAATATTAATCACTTATTTATCTTCTAAATAATTTTGTTTTTAAATTTTCCTTTTCATCTAAGTTTTGCATACAAAGTGGATTTTTTGTTAATTGATAAGTGACAGGCGGTGTACATATTTAAAAACTGTAGATATTAGAAGTGATAAGAGACAGTGCATATCTTTAGATTAATTTTGTTTATTAGTTGAATCTTTCAGCAGAATAGATAATTTGATAAACTATATATTATTATGCTCCCCATTAATTACTATATAATATATATATTTGCATGATCTTTAAGACAATATATAAGTACACGATTGCAGAGTTTGAATTCCTTTTCAATATTTTAGACGTAGATAGCTTTAAAAATTTAAGTAAAGTCTAACTTGAAATGAAGCCTTGTCAATTAATGATGGTTATACATAGTAGATATATAAGACAGATATTAATTGAGAAAAATAAAAAGATATATTATTATGTTAAATTTAATCGCTAAGGCTACTTTTATTTAATAATTAGAATATCATTTTTATTTTAATAATGTAACTATTTCCTAATTATTAGAGTATATGTTAGATTGTATGATTGTGTGCGCGTCAATATATTTACTAGAAGTTGGAGTCATGATTTATTTTTTAGATTTAGCCACTTTTGATAAGCAACTATTTCTTTCATTAACAAATATTGTTATTATATGTTTAACTAAAAAATAATTTATATTTTTGTTTTATTTTTCAGCTAGTATGGCAAGCTCCATGTCAATCATGTACTTCTCATTTTTGAATTGTATTCAATTTCTATAGCAAATTATTGATTATCTACTTTACGCTTAAATTTTGAAATTATACTTTAACCGACAATATATTTATGAGCTTTATATAAAGAATTATTTTGATATTTGAATCCTATATTATTATTTTTTTTACTAATTGATTTCTTATCTCAATTAATATCATATATCTAATGTAAATGTTATTTTGATTTAGTAGTCTAGGACGTTGTATTCATCATTAATTAGAAATATCAATTAGGCTTGCTATTGGGTTGTATTCGTTTTTGTTTATATCCTTAGACTCTTGGGTTTAGCTGGGTATTGAAATTTTTAATAAAAAATTATTCAATTTAGTAGCAGTTGTAGAATAACATTACATTGAACAATAATTTAAACAATTTAGTAGCTGGGAATTTATGAAACAACAGTCAGCATATTTAAGAATAATTTAATTATCATTTAATAGAAGTTACAAAACTGCCATTATTCTATTTGGCCTTGATAGTTCGTCAAAACTGCCATTAAACTACTTGACCGAACTATAAGTGGTCAGTAAACTTATATATATTGAAATAGTACATAAATATGAAATAATATGTAGAAATAAACATATTTAAATGATATATTAATTTTATTTTATATTAATTAGTGTAGTGATTAAAATACTTAAATTATTTATGTAAAAAAATGTTAAAATATAATATTAAAAATAATAAAATAAATAATTATAATTAAGTGTAATATAAAAATATTTAAAAACATAAAAAATATAATAAACATATAATTTATCAATATTAATATCTTAAAATATAATGTTGAAGTAATAAAATAAATATTATAAATAATATAATAGTTAAAATAAATAGTGTGATATAAAATATATTTAAAAAATAATAATAAAATAAAATAAAATAGACAATTTCTTATATAAAACGATAAAAATAATAAAGACATACCTTATGACTGTAAAAAAATTCAATCAATATTTTGAAGGAAAAAAAATAAATATAAAAAATTAAAAGTTAGAAATTAATATTTTAAAAGTTACTACTTGAAACAGTATCCAAAAATACTAGAAGTTCTAAACTAACAAGGTCAAACAAACTTTTCATTTAGTAAAAAAAAAAGTTAACTAGAATAATGTGTCCCACATAATCTATATAGCATTCAAAATAAAAAAATCCTTGTAATCCAGAGATACACATCTTATACTCAAATTAAATTAATTAAAATATCATGTTTCATTCAAAAAATAAAAAATCCTTTTACAAAACTTTAATCTCACACGCACACTACAAAACCTTGTGGATTTTGTCAAATTTTCAACTTATAATTATAGATCTTTTTAAATCGTTTTTAATTTCAAATTCGTTTTAGAAAAATAAACTTTAATAGTTTTATATAAAAAATTATTGTAACAATTAAAATCTTTGAGAGATTAAATTCAAATATCATCAATTATAATAATCATAACAAAGTTATCAAAACAATAATTCTAGATTTTAGAGTTTCTCTCCCTTTAGGGGTCTTCGTTAAAGAGATATGTTGTAAACCATAATTAAAGATTGACTCTTCGTATCCATGAGCTAGCACAAGTTCCATTTAGGGTCTCTATGGAGCAAGCACACGTGGTCTCCTTCATTTTGCAAGATTTTTGCACCATCTCTAGCCTAAAAATTAAGTACAAAAAGTTATGCTTGTTTTGTTCAAAAGGCACGGATGATATGTTTTATGTTAACCTAAGTCATATTTTAGGCATTTCTTGTGCTAGTAGCCTTGGAAGATATTTGGGCTTTCCATTTCTCTAAGCACAAGTTAAGAATGCTGATTTTAATTAGGTAGTGGAGAAGATCCAATCTCACATGGCCTCTTGGAAATGCAATCTCCTCAAGAAATTTGGTCGACTCTGACTCATGAAGTCAATGCTTCACTATTTTTCTATATACACAATGTAAGCCTTTTGGCTTCCACAGGGTGTGTCATGTTGTTGACCAACTTAATAGATAAATGATTTGGGCTATGAATGGCTCATCTCTTGGTTGGCATTTAGTAAGCTAGAATACTATTACTCGACTTAAGTATCTTTGCTTGGAAAATCAATGTGGTAGATGATTCACTCACCGCACAAATTGTGGGTGTTGGTTCTATGTCACAAATATTCTTAGGAAGGCAATGTTCTAAATGCTTCCTTCCCTCCTGGTGCATTTTATATTTTGGCTCAGTATTACCAAGGCAGCCTCCACCCTAAAGAAAGGATTTACCCCACATTTGAGGGATGAACAATCTTCATTTTGGAATGCTTACTGGCTTGGAATGGGACAAATTTGTAACCAAGTGCCTTTTGTTGATATTCATGACTCCCATTTGGTTGTGGTAGACTTATGGCATGTAGGAGATTGGAAACTTGATAAACTCTACACTCCACTAAGAAGAGTGATATCCTCTCTCAACATCCTATCCTATCTTGTAGTGAGAGATGATCTAGCTTGGCTAGGAGATCATACTAGGCTTTACTCATCATCATCGACTTATATTTGGCTCCTTGGTGTCTAACCTTTTGAGGAAAATCTAGTGTTGAAAAATGTTTGGTGCCTATCTTTACTAGAAAAATACTATCATTTTTTCTAGCAGCTTTTGCATGATGCACTTCCATCAAACTAGAAGAGATACCAATGTCACTTAGCACCAAGTACTACTTTTAACTATCGCTCTTCCGTATTGTTTATCTTACTTGTCTTATCTCATGAATTCTTTTGTTCGTATTGTTGGACCCGTTTTTTGTCCATAAAAAAAAATAGCCCAAAGCAATGCAGGCTGTATTTCACCAGGATCCATTGGGCTGGACAATGAACAGATCCACCCTCGGCCTAACCCAGGAGGTAGATACGAGACCACAAAAGTGAATGCGAGGGACCCTTCCCCTATAACCTGAAGAATGATGTGGATGGCCAGCGGGATTGCAATCGCAGTAATAAACAAAGTCAAACATAAGAAAAAGCTGAAAGTGGGAGACAAGATAGAGCTTGGCAGGGGGTATAAGACGAATGTGCTCCTAAAAAGATGAAAAAGAATAAGGAAGCATTAAATAGGTAAGAACAGGGCTTCTACGTGGGACGAGACGTCATGAAGCAATGAGTGAAAACATAGGGAGCTATGCTCGACAAGACGACGACCCTGCTAAATAGAGCGACAGTCCCTCGTCCTTAGGTAGCCACACCTAATACCACAACCTGACCGATCGCCACCACAATTAATGCAAAGACACCCTAAGAGAGCTCTTGAGTAAGGAGGAAGGGTGTCGCCGCATTAAATGAGTATGGGGAATTCACCACCGCATTTATGAGCCAAGATTGCCCCGTATATGGTTGATGGAAAGGGGGGATTGAAATCGCCTATAAAAGGGGAAATAGGAGACAAGGAAAAGGATCGGATTTTTTTTTGGTGGGGAGAGAAAGGAGGAGAGGATAGCTCATTAAGAAGAGGAAAATTACACCACGCTTTGACACACAAATCACGTAGGAGAAGCCTGAAGATCTGACTGGATACTAGGTAAGTTATTTCTACCTCTTGATTGGTCCTCCCTCACCATCATCCTTCCCATGCGTATTCCCATTGACATCTCAGGGTTCGCGAGCCTCAAGGTCTCCACTCATGAATATAAACCAGCCTCTAAGTCGGGACCTATTTAGTCCCAGTTTAGATCCCAGAGGGACTCGGAATCTAATAACAGCCGAGACCAAATACCGGTCCGACAGGGTTTCAGATTAGGTACCCGGACTTTATCCCTCACAGAACTACGTGGACTTTGACTTCTCATAACGAAGATACGTAGGCATGGAGGAGGGATTTCTTCATCAAGTCTATACACACACACACATTATCCCGAATCCAAAAAAGGAATCATTATACATATATACCATCTCGGACCCAAAAAATAGGACATTGTCCGGATCATCCCCTCCACAAAAGCACCCATAAGAACAAGTGTTGTCAAAGTTAGTTTTTTAGTAGGGTAACCATCAGGTGATGGACACAATGGATGCTAGACATCTCGTCGTGTAAATGACCTCCGAACCCCATTTCTCTGGTCCAAGATCAAGCTTATCCAATCCAGTCCATGTCCAAGGTTTCCTGATGTTCCTAGACAAAAACATCAGTGGCGACTCCTAAGAACCTCCGCCGTGAGGTCGCGAGCCCATCGGCGACACGTATAAAGAGTTGGTTATCTTGATTTGACATTCAAATTTTTACCTAATATACTATTTGAGAACGTGTTAAGCTTTTAGATTGACGAAGAACAACAACAAATATTTTATATTGCAAGTCAAGTATGATAAAAAGAAGGCCAGATCATGACTCTCTTTAGAAGGAACCAACAGAAGCTTCCTCATTTATCAAATAGTAGACAACACGTAAAATTTAGAGAAAAGTAGCATTTTCCTGACAAATTTTTCTCTATCTTCAGAAAAAGATGAAGCTCTGCAGAAGTACTGCAAGAAGCAATTACATAGCATTTAATGCAGATTCAACCACTCCTCATGCAAAAAAAAAAAGTTCAAATTTTTAGGTGCTATACAAGGGAATCTATTAAGCTCAAAAGAAAAACAACAAGAGGAACCATAATGCATACTATCAACAAAATAAACAGTCTTACGCTTTGGATGACTGTCTTGTAAAGTTTTCTTTGCAAAGAAAATAAAAGTTTGTGCTTTGTATTGTAAATACTCACTATGTGAGTTACTTATCTTGTTAAAAGTCTCTTGAGTTATTGTGATAGCTTAAAGATGTTAAGTGTCAAAGAATATTTGAGTTTTTTGCAATCAAGTAAATTACAAGGGTTGTAATACTTGAAAAGCTAGAGAATACTTGTTTGTAAGTTAGGTAGACTTCGTGAAATTCCTTCGTGTTGAAGGAACTGAACGTAACTCTATTGAAAGAGTGAACTAGCATAAATTCTGTGTATTTTTCTCTCTTACCCTATACATTCTTTTCCTTTCTACACTTTCTTGGACTATCCCTTTAAATGACCGTTTTGAATGCTTTCTTTAAATGATCATATTAAATTGTGTTTTAAATCCTTCATATTTACAAAAACGTTTTTAAAAATCACACAAATACAATTTATCTTCCCTTGTGTTACTGGTTACTTTAGAGACCATTGAAGCAAGCACGTCACCGATCACAATTATCTACCAATAAATACATGAGACTTTTAAGTTTAAATTTTCACTCATGCACAGATCTTTACAACAATTACAATTGAGGCTTTAAGTTTTAATTTTTATTTGTGTGTGTGTGAATCATAAGGGCTACCGCGTCAAAGAAAAACTTGAATTAAAATCTAAGAGGAAAAGCAACAGCAGCGGCATCTACCAATAGAAAGAAAAACAGGAACGAAATATTTTTTTTATAGCTATAATCTAGATATTCAAACCTTATGATGGTGCTTAAAAGAAGTTTTCCCAAAATAATGACTTCATCCAGCATGCTTTTATAATTTTGTTTTAATAAAACCAAGGTTTTATTATAAATAGTCAATCATTCAACTCTCAAAAGTAATTTTCTCAATATAATTTATACAAAATTCAATTTTATTTTTTTAGTGACATTTATAACATATTTTGTTTGAAGCAAATTATTTCAAAATAGATTGTACACAAGATTAGCTAATCACATGCTAAAAGGTAAATATTTATTTAGGACATATTTAGGCTATGTTAGACAAAATTAGTTGAAAAGTTAGTTAGAAATTAGAAAATTAGCTAATATATGAAAGTTGGTAATTGATAGGTAAAAGAGATCAAAATTATAAATGTGATAAAATTATATGTTAAAGTAGCTAATAAATGTGAAATGAGAGAAATAAATACATTTATATTATATTTTTATATAACTTTTAATTTAATTTTATGTTAATTAGTGCAATAGTTAAATATCTTGAAGTGTTTGTTAAAAAAAATTGTATAAAAAATACTAAAGTATAATGTTAAAAATAATATAATATATAATATAAATAATATAATAATTAAAAAAATATAAAAAATATTAAAAAATAACAAAAATAAAATAAACACATAATATATCAATATCAACATCTTAAAGTATAATATTGAAATAATAAAATAAATATCATAAATGGTATAATGATTAAAATATCTAAAAAATAAAAATAAAATAAAATAAACCTACTTTTATTATTATCAATATATTATGGAATAAAAAAAATAAAATTAATAAAATCATATCTTATGAATGGAAGAAGAAAAATAAAAAATTACCATAAAATCCTACCTTATATATAAAAGGATAAAAAAATAATAAATATTTTAAGAATAAAAAAAATAACTATAAAATTAGAAACTAAAGTTTTCACAAATGCTACAAGGTCCTAAAAAAAATTATTTACTAAATATTACTAATAAAATCAAACAAATTCTTTAGCTAATAAAAAAAAATAAAAACTAACATAAATGAATGACTCATTAACCTTCATTTAGCTTGTAAATAAACAATAACATATTAATATATAAATTGAATTTATAACTCTTCATAATTATCTATACAAAAAAGTTTGTTATATATACAAATTACTAATTTTATCACATAGGAATGTCATCGTAAAGCTAATTTAATCACATCTAAATTACTGTTAAAGTTAATTTTATTTATTTATTTGATTCAATTTGATGTTTTTATTATTAAAAAGTTTAATTTGATCTCTTTAATTTTCAAAATCAATGTAATGTTTTTCTTTTATCCAATTAAGATGACATTATTACAATTATAAATATTAGTAATTTGATTTTTCATATAAATCAAAAAATATCTTTCACTATAAACAATCCTATTTGAGTCGGTAGAACCATTATCAACAATTTGATTTGCAAATAAAAATAATTTTTACTTTGACTACTATAATAATTTTAATTTTAAAATTTAAAATATAATAAAATATTATAATTTAATATAAATAGTAATTTTAACATAGTAATGGGTTTTAATCGTCATTATAATAACTTTATTTTTAAGATTTTTAAAAATTATAATATTATAACAAAAAAACATAATTTAATAACTTTTACTTATATAATAATTTTTTGAATTATATAATAAATAAAATTATAATTATTTTTACTTATATAATAAATTAATAATATAATATTATTTATTGATTTTATTCTCTATAATTTTATATTTTCAATAAATTATAATAATTTAATATTTTAAACTTATATAATATTTATAATTCCATTTATACTAATACCTAAATTTTACAAAATTATATTATTATATTTATTACAATATAAATTTTAAAATATTAATATTGATAATATAATAAACATAAGAAAATAATAATAAAAAAATATTTTACTCCATTAATTGTAAAATTAAATATTTATAATATTATATAATTGAAATTATATTATATTTTTTCTTATCATTCCTTTTTGTAAAATATTTTTATTTTTATATTTATTATTTATAATCTTGATATTTAAAAATTGAAAACTATTAAAGATAAATAATTATTTTTAAGTAATAATTATAATATAATATAATACTCTGTTTTATGAAATGTAAAATATTAATATAAATAACATGAAAAATATTATATAAGTATAAATTATTAAATTATTATAGATTCATAATTTTTTATAAAATATACATATTACAATTTATAAATTATTAAAATTATAATATTTTGTTATTATTTTTAATTTTTAAAAAACAATTTGTTATGGTAACAGCTTAAAACTGCATCTTCGTTAAAATTATAATTTTTATTAAATTTTATATAATTTTTTAAAAATAATATAATGGCAGTTAAAATTTTTATTACGTCAAATTATATTTTTATTAAATTATAATATTTTATTATCTTTAAAAAAATTAAAATAAAATTATTATAGTGTTCGTTGAGACAAATCCACCATTATTTATAAATCAAAATTATAAATGTTACGGTTCGTTGAGACAAATTCGATTTAAAAATTAGGATTTTAAATTAAAATTTTAATAATAAAGAATCAAATTAAACCAAATACGAAATATAGTAATTTTTGCCTTTCATTAATTTTTCTATTGTATCTATTCTTTTTTTTTTCTTTAATCTCATCAACGTTCTTTAGTATATCTGTAAAAATCTTTACATGAGATCTTCCTTTATATATATTATATCTCTACATGCGTAACTTTATCTAAATTTAAAAGTAAATATTCATTTAGGACAAATTTAAAAGAAATTGTATTTGTACATAAATTTTACACAAGAAAGTTATACAATAAAAGAAAATAAGAATTTATTAAAACAAATAAGAAGAAGTGAGAGTACAAGATGTATGATTGATATAACAAAAAATAAAAAAGAATAGTATTATAAAGAATATTATATAAATTTACTATATAAATAAGGATTATGTTAACAAAATCACCAATTTAATAAATCATAGGAACAAAAGCACGATTAAACTTAAATAATATAACTCAAATTTAACGATCACAAATGGGATCACCTGCCAGGTCCAAGAGTGTGAGATGGGAAATCACTGGAAATGAAATTGGCTCATTAATAATTAGGTCAAAAGAATTTACACGTCCAAGTGTGCTTTACATGAGAAACATTTCTGTTAATATTAAATAAAAATATTATACACGACAATTTTTTTTTATTTAAGTATTTAACTCAATTTTATCCGTGTATTAATAATTGCTAAGTGCAAAGACATTACCTTTTGATCAGTGGAGGAGGACTTCAGGATCTTGTACTTTTTTTTTTGAAAACTTAAGAAAAAAAAAATAGAAGAATTTATGGGCATGGAGGCTTAACTGGAGGAAAGTTACCACTTTGTTGTCCTACCCACATATTACTCATCCTATGTTTAATAGGGTTCCGTTGACAGGATTTAGACACATGCATTATTGATACCATGCATGTTTTTTTTTAGATGATACCATGCATGTTAAATTTAGTAAAATGATACTTCTCATAATTTTTTTTTATTGAAGTTAAATTTTATTAAACTTACTAAATTGTATACTGAATGTTTTAAACACACACGTACAAAGAGAGTGACTGGGGAAAGAAAACAAGACTGTATTTTAATTTGAAAGTCTTGATACGAAAGAACCGTAAAACTTCACTTGATTCAATAATTACTGTTCTGGCATTCATAAACTAATTTAAACCATAAAGTTATAATAAAATAATATTTTAATAAAAATTTAATCAGAATATATTCACAATTTAGTTAAAAAGATTATGCTATTAATCAATTGTCATGCATATTAAAATTGCTGAATTTTATAATAATAATTACTTTAAAAGTTATATAATTGATGTATTATAAATTTTTTTACATTATCTATGGATGAAAATTAATCTTTAAATAAAGTGGATTCTTTTCAATTTTGAAAATTAAATTATATATAACTTTATATATTAAAAGTATATTCAATTTTGAAAATTAAATTATATGTAACTAACATTTAGTGGTCCAAGTAGTATTAGACTTGAATTTTTTAAGTAAAGTTTATAGTTGAAGTATTATAGATGAAAAAATTGTGGTTGGCGAAGAATGTTCCACTACAAGTAGTAAGTCAACTTTTTATTTTAGTGATCAGTTTGTTAATTCTGAAAAATCATAATCGGTGAGAACAAATAAAAAAACCAGTTAAACATGTCTTTTTTTTTAATCTTTTACTTTAATCTTACACATTTTTAAGATAAGTATAAATATGTATTTAAAGATAAATATTTCACATAAAAATAAATTATTTTATCAATTACTATTAATTTTTATCCTATAAAACATATAATTTAGTTATTTATATTAATTTACAGTTTTTAATTAGATTATGATTTTTCATAATTTATATAACTTTATTACTTATTATATAATATTAAAAAATATAAAATTTAACTACTACCAGTTCTCAATTACAATTTAACCACAGTATTGAACCCTTAACAAATGCGTCACCAAATTCATTCACCAGTTTGATTTTAAAACATTTTGTAGTATTTGACGTATTAATTTCAAATAGAATGGTTTCTTACAGTAAAACCAAAAAAAATTTAATGCAGGGTTGCAATGTAATAAAAAAAATGACATTAATTTATATGCAATGATGAATATAAATTTAAGAAATCTTTTGTGTGAAAATAAATTTATAATTGTAAAGATTTTCTAAGATTTTAAAATACATTGCAATGGTAGAGATCTAAAAAAATCATGATGTTATAAACAAAAATTGATGTCTCCTGTTATTCCTCCTACAAATTCCCTTGGCACCGTTTTTTTTTTTTTTTTACAAAAATGATATAGTTTGATTTTAAAATTATCCAAGTAGTGTAGTTGATTTTTTTTTTTTTTTTGTCTTGCAAGGTGTAACTCGACACTCTAAAAGTCGATTTTGCTTTTGTAAAACCTTTTTTTTTTTTTTTCGTTTTTCATGGCAAAAAAATTTGTCACGTTTTCAAACAATAAGAAAAGAACAAAACTGGCCGAAATTGGTTTTACTAAAGCATAATCAACTAACTCTCTTGCAAGGAATTTGTTTTAAAACTACATTATTCTTGTAAAAAAAATTTACTATCTTAGAAAAGGAACTATTAAATAAGAAATATAAAACATATTCAATATTTTCCGTAGAAAGAAAGGAAGATAATTAGTAGAAAAATACAGTAAAAAGGTCTAGAATTATTCTATTGCAATTGCAGTCATGACATAACAATGAAGAATTCAAAAGCCATAAAAATTATAGAGAAAGAATACATATCACTAATCAACAAGGTAAGATTATATATCATATATTAATAACTATTTTTATTTTTATTATAAATATATCGTACCTATTTTATGAATCTCAAAAAGGAAAAAATAGTTCTGAAACCATGGAAGGCTCGACTGCCATAACAATATTTCCTGCAAAATCAAACCTCAAAACCTTGAAACAATTAAAATCCCAGTATAAAAGTGATTTTAATTACTTGGAAAACATTTTCAGAGAAACAAATATATCTTGTGGCAAAAATGGAAGCTCTAAACTCAATGTGTCAACAAAGCTATTCCATAGATCAAGGACATACTATACTGAATTACAGGACAAAATGTCTGATCTTTATTTGTATTATCCCTACTTTAGATGTAATTGATCGATATAGCTTTTCTCATATGCTTATCCTTTTACTTTGTTTAGAGTTCAAGCGCTCCATGTGCAGTGAAATTCAGCTAGCAGGTTGGTCTTTTTCTTTCTCTTCTTTTTTCATAGAAGATGTTTAAGACTTAGTAGGGTAAGATTATGGCAGCTAAAGTGTAGGCAAAATTATTTGGGTATAATTTGACTGCAAAATCAAGCAGTCTCACCTATAAAGTATACACCTCATGATGCTTCTTTGGATGTACGCACAAATACGCTTCTGTTAAAAATTGCCTTCCAGTAACTTGCGTTTAATCTTCAGTTTTTTAATTTCATTTTGTTTAAATAATTTTTTTTAGAAAATAAGCTATACATATATGTAGTGGAAAGGGCTTCACATAAAAAAAAAAATGTGATAGCACAAGGTGCGGATAAAATCAAGCAAATCACAATTTTTTTTTGTTTAGCTGCTCATTATGTTGTGGGGTTGATGACATGATCTTTGAATGAATGTGATATGTATTCTTTTTATTATCAAATTAATTTTTATCTTATTAAATTAGGTAAATATTGTAATTAAAAGTATAATAATTATAAATAATTATAATTACATTATTAATTTGTAATTAGATGATAGTAAAATTTTGTTGAAAATGAAATTTTTTAGATTTTTAGAATTAATTTGGGTACGAGATTCATAAAATTTTTAAAAACAAATATGTACTTATATTTTAAAAGTAATTTTACTATTATTAAAAAAATACTTTTTTTTTCTGAATTCACTTTTAAAATACTATCATTTTATACTTACACTTTAAAATAATTTTTACTTGTTATTATTCAAATGAAATTAATTTTTCTGTAATATTTTTTAAATATCATTTCCTATTTTTTTTGGTGCATAGCTATATGGATATCAAATTTTATCCATTTTATTTTTTACAATACTTTAAGAGTACTAACTAAAATATATAAAAATAAAAAGTATTTAATGAAATATATAGAATTTAATACAAGGAAAATTTAAAGGTTTCGATTTTCACTACCTAGTTTTTTTCATTGTTAACTGTCTTAAGGACATTCCTTTGCCTAAGTTTTGTTGGGAATGTATCAATTGAGCATTTATCTTAGCGTGGGAATTATAAATATTGATTATTAAATTATATTTAAATAATTAAATTAAAATAAATATATATAATTTTAAAAATAATTATGTGATATTAAAATAATTTTTAATCTTAATTATCTATATGTAATTATATAGTCTAATTTATAATTCTTATTTTTTAGTGTAAGAAATTTTTTTAAGAATTTTTTTTGTAGATAGGTAAATTAAAAAAAAAATTCAAAATTTACAAACGTTTTAGAATTAAAGTTTTTAAAAGTTTTTAATACATTTTGAAAATTAAAATTCTGAAAGAAATATCGATTCTTCTGAAAATTTAATTTCGAAATATTTTATAAATTTTTTTTTGAAATTTAAATTTTGGATTATATTTACAAATATTATGTAATTAACATTTTATAAGAGTGTTTAATACATTACATAAAAATGTTCAAGGTTGGGTTTGAATTTAACGTCCTAC
Source organism: Mucuna pruriens (assembly GCA_025330945.1). NCBI lineage: Eukaryota > Viridiplantae > Streptophyta > Magnoliopsida > Fabales > Fabaceae > Mucuna > Mucuna pruriens. The sequence goes on from JAENHJ010000226.1 coordinate 217,889, forward strand.
GCTTTATAATACAATCGATCAAAACTACTGTGTCATTTAGCTTATTTAATATATACATTATTTATCTTTAATGTGTGGAAAATAAAAATTACATATATATATTTATTTATTTATTATTAAATAAATAATATAATATTATAAAATATAATAAATGATAACTTGAATTTTTTATTAATATATATCATAATTATAACTTAATCATTTTTTATTAATATTTTTTTCTTTTATAAAATTATGTTGTTTCAATTTTTTATTTTTTTAATACTTTAGTAAGTAAAATAAGATATTGTTATTGATATAATAATTTTTATATTTAAAAAATGTTAAATATAATTGTACTTCTATAATATTTTTTATAATAATCTTTTTAATTAAATACTAAACAAGTTATATAATATTAAAGTTTAAAAGATTATTTTAGTGTTTGAAATATGATATTATTATTGATGTAATATTTTTTTTAGTGAAATACAATAAGATAAAAAGGTTATCATTAATTCTCAAGATATTATAAAAGGATTATTTTAATTTTAATTAAAATATTGAAATATAAAATAAATTTCAAAGATATTATTAAAAAGGTTTTAAATTTTATTTTATTTTATTAAAATACAATAAAAACTATTACATCAATAATATATCTTATTTCAAGTACTAAAGTATTAAAGTATTGAAAGAAAAATAAAGCAAATAGATTCTATAAAAAAATTATAATAAGAGTGAATAATTTATAATTAAGATATATAGTATTAAAAAAGTATATATTATTTATTTAGTTTTATAATATTATATTATTTATTTACTACAAGTAATATGTACATCTTTTATTCAACACATATTTAAGTCATATACATATATTTTTTAATACATATACAAGTTAAGTGGTTCTTTTACAAAATATTAAAATAACAAGGTAAGTTAAAATCTCATCTTCTAAACCATTTTTTTTCAATTTTTAAAGCTACGTTTGACTAAATAATGTGGAAAATCAAATAAATATAAAATATAAATCCAATTCATAAATCTAACCTCGATGTCACAACCTATTAGAGTGTCGCATGACAAAACATAAATAAAACCAAAAGGCACGAAAACACTAGTCTTTATGCACTAACTCTTCATCATTTGCAAGTGGCATTCAACCTAAACACAAACTATACACAACAAAGGGGAGCTAAAAACGCATGTCACTCAGCTTGTGGTGCAAGCACAACGTAACTAGCACTTACATGACACCATAAAAAATTATAACAATTACACGAAGACATTTATTTGAATGCATATGAATGACAATAATACAACCTAATCTCTACTCCATATGCATGCGGTATCAATCTATCACCGATAATGGGTTGGTGATAACACGACTCAACCCTTTTGTTGACCTGTCCCATACTAAAATGATATCCTTTAATAGCATGTCAGGATCTACTTAACTTGCATGTATGTTCCGATATGTGAGATCAGACATTGTAACATCCTAAAATTTATTTAATTATTTTTAGAAATTAATTACATTATTATTATTATTATTATCAATTTTATTTTAATAGAAGGGTTAATGATTTTATAAACTGATGAGGCTTTATCTAAATTATTTCATTTATTAATTTAATTAATTGAATTAACGGGGGAGGCTGACGGGCGGGTCGGGGTTGACCCGACCAAGCTAGAATATTAGACAGGGGGTAATCAGTTTACCCTAATTGGTGTTTTACGCGTCAGACAACCAGACCTAGAGGAGAGAGAACACAAACCTGCAAGGAGGAGAAGCTAGATGTTCGATCGGTCCCGGAACCGCATCAGTTCTTCTTGGTTCATCGTCTCTAAGGTACGGGGGAGATGAGTTTGATCATATATGAATGCGGGAGTGTACGGGTAGTGAGGGCAATCCCTAAGTCCCTCTAGTATCTAAATTCTCAATTTCGTTTGATTATTATGTTTTAAAAATATTTTAATCGGTAGAAAAGATTTGTCTGTGGTCTGATTAACGTCTTGTCCTAATGTTATTTTTGTTGGGAAATTGTATGATTAATTGCCCTAATTACTTGATTCTTGTGTTGCTTATGGTTGTTCATGATTTGAGGCTCTTGTGTGCAATGATGAAACTGGGTGAAATTCAATGGTGTTTTATGTGCGTTTCTATGCTTTCTTTATGATGAATGATTTATAACAATGATGGTTAAATTAATATGGTTGGGTATGATTGTGAACTGTGCGAATGATGTATAAATAAATGATGAGAATAAGAGTGTGGATGAGAATGCATTGAGTGAGCATGGGCATGAGATGCATGAGAAGCCAGACATGGCTATAATACCCTGGCCATATGTGGTGTTTAACAGGGGGACTAATGATGGGGGACAATCATATGCATGGGCCACAGGTGGTGTTTAACCATGCTGCACGTTGGCCATAGGTGGTGTTCAACGGTTGTGTGGAATGTCTTCGCACGGGCCATAGGTAGTGTTTAACTGTGTGACATACCGGCCCATACAGGGTGTTTAACGGTGTGGCCATCATTAGTGATAACTAAGGGGGTTGAGGAGGTTCACCCATGGTGTGGAGTTCCGACTCGAGACTCTTAGGTGTGGTGAAGAGCATATGCATTGTGCGAGCATGTGCATTTTGTAAACATGAATGAACTGTGATTGATTTTGAATGTGATAGAGCTTGTGATTGATATATGAGCATCTGTTAATTGTTAGTAATTGAGTACGCTAACGGGTGGGATTTGGGGTAGTATCTGCCTTTATATATGATTGAATGCGATTTCTCACCGTACTTTCTTTTGTTGTTTTCTTTTAGGTAATGTTGAGGACACTCATGGGGCCAAGTTTTGAAAAGGCGGGGTCTTGCTCTGATTAGTGTGACATCGGGGTTCTAGAAGTTAGAATAGTTGCTCTATGCCTTGATGTTTGAATGACTTATTTTAAAGATGATGATGACTTTAGTTTTCTCAATTATAACGTTTAGATCTAAAACCTCCTTGAAAACTTTGTGCCTACCTTTTAATTACCATGCGAACCTTTTATCCTTAATACAAATTGTGCTTTTTGGTTTTAACTATTACCCTGTCTTCATTTTATTTATTTTATTAATTTAATTTAAGTATTCAGGGTAGAAGGGTGTCACATTTAGTGGTATCAGAGCAGGTCGATTCATTCGGCCATGAGTTATGTGTCTAACACGTTTTGCATTGCGTTTGTTAGCATGGTTGGACTGATTTGAAAGGTGACAATAAATTGTTTGTTCTATTTTGCATTGTGTTGAATTCTGGGTGATTCATTCGACCAGTGAGTTAGGTGTCTACCATGTGTTAATGTTTATTTATGTTAAGTGTGATGTACAAGTGCAGTAATCTAGTGTATTTTAAGGAAGTGTTGAGGTAATATAGATGTTCCTTCGTTGGTTGTTGTATCAAGCATCCCTATTGCTAACTACGATCTATTGAGTCTGATCACCTCAATATGTTGTTAAAGGCAAAAAGGACTCTTGGCGAGCCGATGGATCAATTGATTTGAAATGTTTTCTTTTGAAGAATGAACATTTTGTTGTGACTAGCCTAAGTAGCTATTTATTTTGAATGTCCGTGAAGTTTGAGGAATGAGTTCTTCATCCTTGTTCTAATAAAATTGGAAAGTGATGATGTGATGTGTTTTATTGCTGTATTTATTATTTTTTATTGTGTTTTTGGTGCTTATTACTATCTTAATCTTAATAGATTAAGATGGCAGTAAAGAGAGTGTGAAGATTCATGCTTCACAACTCATGGCAAGGGCCTTAAGTAATTAATGAGTTAGAGGGGATACTTGAGGGTAGTGCTTCAGACTCTTAGATATTAACATGCTAAATTATTTGAGTGTGACCTTTGGTTAGAAGAAGTGAGTTCTCTAGGTCATGTAATCTCTAGAAGAAGTATAGGGGTAGATCATTCTGAGGCAGAAGTTGTTCTTAAGTGGGAGATCCCTTAATCGGTGAGTGAGCATAGAAGTTTCTTGGACTAGTTGGTCATGAGAGAAGGTTTATCTAAGTTAGCTTGACCTTGATGGAGTTGGTTACGAAGGGAGTTGTTTTGGGTAGAATAGTTAGTGTGGGTATAGCTTCCAAACCCTTAAGGAGAAGTTGACTAGTGCACCAGTTTTAGTATTGTCAAACCTTAGTGAACCTTTTGAAGTATATTGTGATACTTCTAGGATGTGTATAGGTGGAGTGCTGACGCAAGAGGGTAGAGTTGTAGCTTATGCTTCTAATCCACAAGAGGAATTACCCTACCCATGATCTTGAGTTGGCGGCTGTAGTGTTCATTCTTAAGATTTAGAGACTAGAAGGCTTTAAAGTTCTTGAAGTGTCAAAGGAAACAAAATTTCTTCCCTTTATCTCACTACAGGATTTATGGCCATGATTCTCTTATCTTCATGGGAACCATTGCTTTCACCCATTGATGACGCTGGAGAGAACCCATCAGTGGATACATAAGGTGACATGCAACAACGGTTCTTTTTAACAGATGAATAAGTTGGGTGACAACATTTTCTGGGGTGATTTCGTTGGTTATTATTCTATGGTTAGATGGAGGGATAAGGGAACAATTGCAAGCAGAAGAGTTGCTATTAGGGGTATCATTTTTCACTATTGAAAACTTGGTAAAGTTGTTGTAGGGTGAACACAAACAGGTGGAGCCATTTATGCAAGAATGAGATCTCAACGATGAAAATTCCCGAGAGAGAGTAGTACAACTAGTTAGATTTCTCTATCAAACATTTTCTGCAATAACAGTCATTGCTTTAAATTTCATAGAATCAAGGCCAGTAAGAAAGGTATGATATTTGTGTGCCATTGTGCATTTAGAAACCTTACCTCTTGCTTTGACAGTTTTGCTTTCCCCATTGACTTCATTTGAAAACAGAGGAACTCTTTTGGTGGGAGTTATTGAGGCATTTCTTTTAACTCTTCTTGATATTGTGGTGGCTTAAATGGAAAGAGACATAGCGGATTTTGTTAATGATTGTTTAGTTTGAGAAAAGCTTGAGTAGCATCTAAGGATACTAGTCCATACTATTGAGATGAGTCATGGTATAGTTGTTTAATAAAAGTTAAATGGAAGATATGAGTTCTTTAAGTTATGTGATCTTTAGTGTGAGAACCCAATAGTCAGCCTTTAAGGTAGGAGTTTCTCTTAAGTTAAAAACCTTGCATTAGTGAGTAAGATTATAAATTTTCCTGGGATTGGACAAATACCGTGGTGAATTCCTAGACGTATTCCTTAAGTTAGCATAGTCTTTAACTCAAGAATCTAGGAATGTAGCCCACCTTAACCTTAACCGAGTCAGCCACACTTCAGATGGTAGGCAGGTAGCCCGCCTTAACTTGAAACCAAGACAGTCACACTTCAGATGTTAGGCATGTAGCCTGCTTTGGCCTAGGACCAAGTAAGCCTCGATCCCCCGTTTCATAGCATATGGTGCATTCCACCCGGCTCTGAGTTAGTAAATACACATCCGAGTCAACCTAGCATGCATACTCACAAACACTCAACCTAGTACCAAGGCGGGACGCCTAATGGATAGTCTCGAGTTTGAATTCGAACCTTTAAGGGTTGAATATCCAATGGAAAGTTCAGACCCTATGTCTTAGACTTTGGTGGACGCCTAAAGGAAAGTCCAACCATACCAAAACAAGCATTGCACACTCATAGCAAGGTTCGTTTTCAAGAGGAAGGACGCCTAATGGAAAGTCCGACTCTGTATTTCACCTTATGCATTCGAAACTATGTGAACTTTGATTCCTCTATGCTAGGAGAGGTACGTAGGTGCAAGAGGTCTACTCTTGTCAAGTTATGCATCCCAAACATCCCAACTTTGTATAAATGCATTCCCTTAGTTCTAGCCAATCATTAACAGTAAAGGTAAAGGTTACGTTGCATGCATTTCATAGGGTAACTACCAGATGGTAGGTGGATGGGGTGATACGTCATTCCCATGCATAACCGACTCCTTACCTAGACTCTGCATTCACTGACTTGCCTTATCCACCCCATGGTTCCAACGTGCCTTTAAATGTTGGTGGCAACTCTAGTCCGAGCCTGCGCCGACTTGTTAGAGCCGACTTTCCCTCAGAGATGGATTCGGCTTCCCTTCAAGTTCTCACACCAATCGAAATCAATAAAAATTTTCTTTCTAAATCGCCCCCGATGCGATTTAGGTTATATCAGATGGCAACTCCACTGGGGAAAAAACACTTAGGTGAGAGTCAAGTCCTAGTCAAATGAATTGCATGAAATGTAACCTTTACTATTCTTTTTGTCTTTTTTCCAATTACTATATCTACTTGTACATGCATACCCTATGGTAGATGACTTATACATGTATATTGTACTATGCTTTTGACTTCTTGAGGGCATGCTGGGTCGGGGAATAAAAAGTTACTAACACTTGCTACCAACCCAACTTTTGAGAAGGTCCTATTCTCGGGTCTATGTAATAAGTGAGTGATGGGTGTGTAGTGACGATCCTCTGGGAGTTTATCTCTAGACAAGTGGTCACAATAGTCCAGCCAGAGCGTGATCTTTCAGGGGACTTCCACACTCTGGGATTTATTCTTGTCTGTGGAAGGTTCCCGAAGAGGGTCCTGAGCTCTGGTGGCCAATGGTTAGATGTGTGATTAGAACCATGAAAGGATCCCGTAATTGCCCTAGAACCCTTAGGACTGGCCACAACCACCCATAGGAGGATAGGGACCCATTGTGTCGGATCAGCAAAACTCACCAGCCCTAATCGTTCTGAAATTGAGTCTTCTCGTTCGAATGTCTTCGAGGAGTCAAAAACATGGTACATGCATTAGTGCATAATATAAAATAAAAGAGGGAGAGATAAAATAGAGCATGCATTGCATGAGCATACCTAATCACGAGAATTTTCAGACACATGGACATGGAAACTGGTTATGGGATCTGGAAGCTGCACCCTATCCACGTTAAGACCCGTGACCTGCTATCATTAAGGCAATGAGGAAGCTGCCTAAAGGGACAATGGCACAAAACCTTTGAGGGGAGGTATGGCAACCTCTTGAGTCTGCTCGAAATTGAAGTACAGCCAGATGCCCTATCAGCCTTGACGCAATACTACAATCCCCCTCTCAGATGCTTCACCTTTAGGGACTTCCAGTTGGCGCCAACACTGGAAGAATACGAGAGGATCATTGGCATGCCCTTAGCGAAATCTTTGCCTTACCTATTTATAGGACAGTACCCTTCATGGGCCTCAGTGGCAAAATTGTTGAGAATATCCGAGTCAGAAGTTTCGGAGGGAAAGGAGAAACAGGAATGGCCTAGAAGGCATCCCGAGGGCTAGCTTAGAGGACATACTAACTCCAGCAAGAGGGCGATTAGCGAGCCTTTGCAGATGTATATGGACTCTTGATATATGGCATAGTTCTCTTCCCTCACATAAAGGACTACGTGGACCTGGCAACCATAGACACATTGCTCGCCAAAATGGACAAAGGTGAAAATCTCGTTATAGCAATATTGGTCAACACCGATTACTCTCTAAACTATTGTTACGAGAGAAATGGGAAAGGGTTGAGGTGTTATACGTCCCTTCTATATTGTGGCTCACAACCCACCTTTTCCACAACAAGAGAAAAGTGACTTGCCCTATAGAAGACCACTACTAGAGTTGGGTCAAGACGATGTCTAAGGCCGAATGGACGAGGCACCTGGAAGAAGCTTCTGAGAAGTCCATCCGCTGGTACCCATAGTGGAACGAGAGGGAGGACAAGATTATTAGATGTGGAGGATTCCCCAATGTTCCCCTGATAGGCACCCAAGGAGACATCAACTACAATCTTGAGCTGGTTCTAAGACAAGCGGGCTACCCCATGGCTTTACCCCCGTTTGAGGAAGCCATCACACCCTTCATCATACACGACTTGGGAGTGCAGAACGAGGAATGCCTTAAGAAGATCTGGCAAGCCTGGAGGAGTGTTGTCAGAAAAGGACCCGAGTGGGGACCCTGGAGCTATGGAGCCTCATCTAGCTACAAGGCTTGGCTTAGGAGCAAATTAGAGCAGGTCAGTTTGACATTTGGGGATCCCCGGCTCGGCGCTGACAAAAGACCAGATCCAAGCTACGCGGGGCCACACAAATCCTCTAAGCGGAAACCAGAGGGCAGCCCATAACACCCAAGAAGGGAAGACGCGAACAAAAGGGCCTGCTTGGAGAAGGAAAGGTGGTCCAAGGCAATAGCCTAGGAAAGATACTTCAGGGAGATAGAGCGAGACCAAGCTCTAATCGAGAAAGAAAGTTAAAGGCAGCCTTAGCTGAATCCTGGAGGAAAGAAGCGGAAGCCAACGACTAGCTGAGTCGACTCCAAGAAAAAGCGTCCCTCCTCGAAGCCGAATCCACCAGAGATAGGCTCCGAAGTGAACACCTAGAAGACCAGAGGCGACAAGGGTTGGCTGAGCTCATCAAAGAACGAAGGAGAACCACTAAGGCTGAACAACAAGCAAAGGCGGCCATCCAAGGCCTGAAAGAAATGACAGGTCATGCCGAGAGAAGAATACAAGAAGCTCAAGGAGTGGTAGTTTTCTGGAGGGATAGGTATATCAAGTTGGCCTGGGTAGCTAACCAAGCCCTCATGGACATACCTAGGAGCTTGCGCGTAGCTGAAGGCATGGTTCACTCGCTAAATACATCGCCTAAGATCACACAATTCCTAGAGCTCTATCGAAGCCTGTACAATAATCTGAAAAGCCTGTCCTCGCCTCCTCAAGGCACCCTTGTAATCAATCATTGAATAATAATAACCAGTTTCTGTTCTCATGTGTCTGAATAATTCGTGATTACAGCATACCATGCATGGCCTTCTTTTTTTTTTCCTTCTGCATACATAACATACATTAACATATAACATACGTCATGAATTATACATCTAATAAAAACACGTTGTGATACTAGAAAGGGCAAGCAATCCATGTCGCAGCACCGGTACGCAACACGCTCTAAGTCAAAAGCTATGGAAAACAAGGTCGAAGCGCTGGAACAACAGAACTAGGATCTTAAGGGAGAAGTGAGCCAGTTGAAGGAACAAATGGCTTAGATGTTCCAAATCGTCTCCCAGACCAATGTTGCCATCACAGCTATGGCCAACCAAAGGGCTATGGGGTATGCCCAACCTGGCTGCACTAACGGTCCTCCACCCCACAGTGCTAGGGGACCTGCCTACGGGATGCCATATGGGTGGAAAATCGAAGGCCCCATCATCTAAGAACATGAGCAACAGAACGCTGTGAATAATGATGGAGCTAAGGTTGTACTTAACACGGACTCAAGAGCCGAACCAAATCACGGAGACGACACCCAGGCATAGAACGACGCCAAGGCTCAACCCTAGGTGTCGCGAACCACTCAACCCTTTGTGATTCACAAGCAGATGCCTCACTCGAAGGAAAAATGGCAATCCCTAGAGGAACGACTCCATGCCGTGGAAGGCGAGGATAAATATGGGCTAGAAGCCGCAAACTTATGCTTGGTCCTGGATGTAGGGCTTCCTACGAACTTCAAAACTTCTGAATTCGATAAGTACAAAGGGAGTTCCTACCCTAGAGTCCACTTGGCTATGTACTGCCGGAAGATGGTAGCATACATTTATGATGATAAGATCCTCATTCACTACTTCCAGGATAGCCTAACTAGAGTAGCACTCAGTTGGTACATCAACCTAGAGCACGGGCGCATCAAGACATGGAGGGACCTGGCAGAGGCCTTCTTGAAACAATACAAATACAATGAAGACATGGCGTCAGATCTCTCCCGGCTCCAGAACATGCTCAAGAAAGAGCAGGAAAGGCTTCAAAGAGTATGCCTAAAGATGGCGCGAGCTAGCAACGCAAGTCCAACCACCAATAACCGAAAGGGAGATGGTCACCATGTTCGTTAACACTCTCCCTTCTCCATACTACGACAAGGTGGTAGGAAACGTTGCCTCCAACTTCACAGACCTCGTGGTGGTAGGGAAAAGAATAGAGTTAGGCATCAGACGTGGGAAGTTTGCCCAAGCAAGCAACAATGCAAGCCAGCATCAGAAAAGAAGAAAGGTGAAGCTAATGACGTGTTGGTGGAGCCTGTCTTCCCACAGGGGAAAGGGAATGCCCCATCGTACCCAACTCAGATCCATGTAGGATCTAGGCTGGCGGCAGCCTACACTAACCCATGACCAGTGCCATATGTCCATCCATATCAACCGCAAGTGGACATAGGAGTAACTACCAGCTCAAGGCCAGTGTAACAAGGTATAAGAAGGCCTCCTAGGACGCTGGCCCCAATTCCCATGCCATACGTAGAGCTGCTTCCCCTTCTATTGGAATAGAAAGTGGTGGAAATAATCCCTCTCAAGCCCCTAGAACCTCCATATTTGAGGAGCTATGACCCTAATGCCAGGTGTAACTACCATGGCGGGGCCATAGGCCATGCCACCGAAAGGTGTTGGAGCCTGAAACATATGGTCCAAGACTTTCTAGATGGTGGTCTACTTGGCTTCCAGGACCAAGGGCCGAATGTATAAAATAATCCTCTCCCAGCCTACAAAAGCATGGCAATAAATGTAATAAGCCATGAAAACAGGGATATGTGGCCGGATACACCACGAACTCGACCAGCCGGGTGGAGGAAGGAGCCCATTCAAGTTTCCTGAACAAAGTCGAGTCTGCCTCAGTCACGTATATCGAGGGAAATGGCAACCCTCGCCCAAAACCGTTAATTATTCATTACAATTCGGCCTCTCAGCCCAGAGTGTCGTTTATTATTCAAGTCCCGACCAAGCCGGTTTACAACAATAATGCAGTCCCATGGAGGTACCCGGTAGGGGAAACAACAACACCTTCAGCAATAAAAGAAGACTCATTCCCAGAGGTCACAAACATAGCTGGGACTAGAAGGGTGACCAGAAGCAGAAGGATTTTTGCCCTGGAGGGCTTACGGAACAAAGACCCAACACACCTAAAGAAGTACAAAGCAGTAGAAGTGTCAAGGAGGATAGTGACGGAAGGGGAAGCCATAGAATTCCTCAAACTAATCCATCATAATGGTACGAGATGATGGATTAGCTGCATAAGACTCCAACACGTGTCTCACTCCTCTCACTGCTCATTAGTAGAGTGCTCATACAATTGTCTTGGTCCTTTCCTTTTTACCGTGAGGCTTATATGTTGTGCCTAGAAAAGGCTTTTTCTTCTCCCTTTTCTAGGTCTAACCATGGGAGGCTCTTTTATGGCTTCCTACCTACGTGTCCCCTAACACCATGCCCCTTAGGTTGGTACGTGTCAGGTTTGGGGACAAAACGACGCCTATCTTTTGTTTGTCCTTAGGCACGCTATCTATCCTTTTTCTTTTGTTGCCTTGTCAAGTGGCTTTCTCTGCGGTAATAAATGAGGATAGTATGGATGGAGGCATCCGATTAGTTGCCTTTCATCCGTTGTTAGAGTCGGTCGTATAGTTTCCCGGTTTCCTGACGTGGGCCGGGTGCTACGCTCGGTCCCGTCTCTTAGGTCGATCCACAGTTTCTCAAGCATCGAACGAAGTGAAGGATGCTTCTGTAGTTGCCCGACCGAATGCCATGCTAGGTCCTATCTCTTAGATCGTTTCACCAATGTTCTTGTCTATATTAACAAATAGCTCAAATAGCAGAGTGCTCATACACTTGTCTTGGTCATTTCCTTTTTCCCCCAGGCTTATATATTGTGCTTAGAAAGGGCTCTCTTTTCTCCCTCCTCTAGGTCTGATCATGGGATGCTCTTTTATGGCTTCTTGCCTCCGTGTCCCCTAACACCACGCCCCTTAGGATGGTACATGACAGGTTTGGGGACAAAATGACGCTTGTCTTTTGTCTGTTATTGGACACGTTTGTCCTTTGTCTTCTATTGCCTTGTCAGGTGACTTTCTCTAACACTACAAGATTTTTTTTATTTTGTTACTAATTTTAGCTACCATTTAAATTAGTAGTTAAATCCTAACAAATTAACTATTAATTAACTAGAATATTACTTTTTCTAGCTAAATTAAGTTATATTCATTTATACTCCTTATTATTACAAATTAACTAGAAAATAACTATAAATTTTAAAAATTTACTACAAATTAACTAAGATTATTTTCTTAACTAATTTGCTACTTATTTCATGTTACCACCAATATTATAATAATTTTGTAGCTAATTATTTTTACTAGAAATTAGCTACAAAATAACTATTGATTTTAAAATTAGCTACAAAATTATTTTATAGTAAATTTTAAATTTTCTAATAGTTATAAAATAATAAACGAGGGTAGTACATATGGAGGCAATCCATTAGTTAACTTTTCTCCCTTGTTGGAGTCATCCTTAAAATTTCCTGGTTCCCCGATGTGGGCCGGATGGTACGCTCGATCAGATCCTTAGTTGGTCCATATTTATTTATTTGTGTTCTTTACCTTCGTACGCGTGAGGGACACGAAGACGGATAATATAGATCCTAGCTGAAAGAAGAGACGGGTGGGTGCGCAAAAAAGAAGAGAGATAAAGTGAAAAATATGGTATATAATATGGTGAGAAATGAACAGATATAAAATAAATGAAATAAAAGACAAGTTAATGTATGATCATGGAAGGAGATATTTTTGTATAGACACCAATCTAACATGTTACTTTTATAGATAATTAATAAAAAAATTATAATTTGTAAAAGAAAATATTTATTATTTGATAAATTTATTTTGATTCTTTCTAATAGAATATGGCATAATTAGTTTTTCTTAATAAGAATTTGACCTTAAAAATATCTGGTACAATAAATTAACTTAATTTTTTTTTCTAATATTTTATATTTAAATATATTTTTATCTCTTAAATTTGAGTCAAATTTGTTTTTCGTTCTCTAAATTTGAAAATTATTTTTTTTAGTATCCATATTTTGAAAATAGTTAGTTTTAATCACTCGTCTTATGTAAAAATTAGAGTACAAAGAATTATGTGGTACGTGTAGTTAAAAATCGAAAAATATTGTTAATTCTAAAGTTTTTTCTTTTAATGTTCTTAATTTTCAACTACACACATGATAAATAATAAATTATACTCCAAGACCAGAGCCTAAAACTAGCTTTTTTTTTTTAAATATAGGGACTAAAATAGAAGTTTGAAATTTGAGAGCGAAAATCAAAACTTACCTAAATTCGAAGGACTATAAACATATTTAAGCCTATATTTTATTTGAAAATGAAATAAAACACATAATTAATATCGAAGATTAACATGAATAATCAAATTATTTTGATCATATGTTATACTAAAAGGAGAAATATCTAAAAAAAAATACGAAATGAGAAATATTATAAATATACTTTTAATGTATTTTTAATATATTTTATATATAAGAGACTTGTCTTTTGAGAGAATGAAATTTATTAAATGAAAATTGAAATACATGTTCTTTAATAATTTTAAATAAATTTAAATTTATTAAAAGTGTTATGAAAACAATATAAATAAATATATAAGACAATAAAGAAAAATAGAAAAAATAATTATATTTTATTTCATTTATATAAACAAAATATAATAATATAAATAAATATTTTCAGATTTTTTAAGATTAATATTAAAAGAAATTAATTATATCATATTTTAATTAAAAATTAAATTAAATTTATTATATGATAGTTCTTTTTTTTACTAGTTATATATTTTTTATTATCCATGTGCAAGGATGAGATGTTAAGTACTCCTAAGAATATCTTCGCAACAATCATATATTCAATTAATTAAGAAAAAGGCTCTCATGGTGAAAATTTTATCTTAATTAACAAGATTTCTTCAGCAAACCTATCTTTTTGTTTTCACAGCTTAAACTCATTTGACACTATAACACTGCCACCAAAGTTTGTGAACTAAACAACCTCTACATCAATGGGAAATAAAAACTTGCCAATTTCAAACTCACATGGCACCCAGAAATCAAAGGTTGCTTCAATAGAACCTCACTATGTTGTTCCAATGCAACAAAAACTCTCAACAAAGCATGAAGTGGTAGGTCTTGGGGTGTACCCTAAAACAAGGTGAGAAAGCACTCGTTAAGGATGACACTTTCTCCAATTACACTTAACGTGCTAAGTATAAAATCAGGAACAAGTCTAACATTGGTTGCCACGAGAAGAGTTAACCCTGCACCTACACATGTGGCTAACGGTACCAACAACAACAAGGAAAACGAAAGAGACCCTCTTTCAAATTTTATTCAGAAAGAGACCCTCTTTCAGATTTTATTCAGAATGGTAGGAACAAATTGATAATAAGAACTTTATCTAGAAATGATAGTTCTTTCAATGTTTGGAAGGCTTTTTCTTGGGGTTTTTCTCACTTGAATCTAACATCCTTTTTAATTTTTTCATTTAGAAGGAAACAATGGTGCTAAAATCTTTGACAAAATGTCTATGGAAACTTGCTAACCTGTGGAAACTCCTCACATCATTCACGTTTATGGGTGTTGGCCACCTTTGGATGACCTTTATCTTTTCTTTGTCCACTCTTACTCTTCGTGAACCAACCACATACCTTAAAAAGATTACCTCACTAGTGCAAAACCTACACTTCTCCAAGTTTCTGTATAGCGATTCATTCTTCGGGAGTTGTAACACATTCATCCCTAACATGCACAACATGATCATCTACACATGCAAAATAAACAAGAATGTCATCAAATTAAATGATCACGTAGTGTCCGGTGAGACCCTTCAGAATGTGGTTCATAAGTCTCATGAACGTACTATGGGCATTGGTCAAGAAGCCAAAAGGCATGACTAGCCATTCATACAGACCCCCCTTCTTTCATGCGGATTTAGTGATATTTGTTCTGCAAGTCAATCTTAGAAAAGTCACCATACCTATGCAATTCATCCAATAAGTCATCTAGTCGAGGGATGAGGTGTACATTTGATTGTGATTGCATTTATGGCCCGATAGTCCATAGACATGCATTAAGACCTATCTTTCTTTAGCACTAAGATCACGCGTACAACACATGAGCTTTTTCTTTCTCGAATCCACCCTTTTTCAAAAATCTTACCAACTTGTTGTTGAATTTCTCTACTCTCTTCAAGGTTAGCCCTGTAGACTGACTTGTTGGGCAAAGTTGGTCCTAACATAAAGTCAATGTGGTGCTCAATCCCTTTGATGGAAGACAAGCCTTTAGGTATATCTTTGGGAAATAAATCCTTAAAACATTCCAGAATCTCTTTGAATCCCGTGGGCAAAATAGATAGGGGAGATGATACATGGAAACACATATTAGTAGGCAAAAGGTATAAATGTTATCTTCTTGCTAAAAGTACTCTCTTGACTTCTCTTCTACTTGTTATCAATATTTCTTTGCCTTCTGCTCTCTTATTTTTCATACTTTTGTGTTTTGAATGTTCATTCACACCACCTATTTTTTTTGCTTGTTTTTCTTTTGGATGCTCATTCATGCCACCATGCATCTTATTTTTCTCTTTGTTTTTCTCTATTTCTTTTCTTTAGACCTTCTCAGCTTTCTCTTTTTCTTTCTACTATTTTTGTTCTTTTTCCCTCTTTATTTTTATTTTCAATTGATCTTCACTCACCTCTCTTGGAGATTAAGGTTTGAGGGTCACTTTTTGTTAATATGTATAAAGAAAATCTGTTAGTAACCCCATCATGCATAACCGTTCTATCAAACTACCACGACTTACCTAGGAGGATGTGAATAGCCTCCATGGGTACCACATCACATAGGATCGCTTCACTATACTTTCCCCTTGTCCACTACAATTTCACCCTTACCACTCAACCACTGCAACTTATAAGGTCTCGGGTGCACTAAGGTAGGGAGGTTCAACTTCTTTACTAGCCTTAAGCTAGCCACATTAACACAACTACCACCATCAATAATATGGAGCGAAGCTTCCCCTTGACATGACACCTAGAGTGAAATATGTTCTTCCTTTGGAGTCATTGTCCTCATTCACCTTAGCATTCATCAGCCTTCACACCATGAGGAAATCACCCTTATTATGAAAGTAGTCACTTGAAGACTCAACCTCGCTATTGGACGAAGATACTTCACAGGAGCTCTCACTCTCCACATTTCCATCTTCTCTCATCACCATGTTCTTTTTGTTGGGGCATTGGGAGGCAATGTGCCATTTCCCCAAGCACTTAAAATACTTTATGTTACTGCTTTTGGACGTAGAACCAAGGCTAGGTGGTGTAGTTTCTTCCTTTTAACCTCATGATGGGGAACTCCCATTCTTTAGACTCTTATCCTTTCTAGGTTGTTCTTTCTCTCTTTTCTTACCTTTCTAGCTACTAGGACCGCTAGGGTAGGTCCTCTTTGAAGCTAAATGCCTCCTTTGTTGAGACATAACTCGAGTCGTTTGGTGCACTAGGTCATCCAAAGAGGTGTAATGATACAACTCGACAACGTCTTGTATTTCTCTATTCATACCATGTAAAAATCAAGCCATAGTGGCTTCATCAAACTCCAACACATTAGCTCTCATCAAAGCAACTTCCATGTCCTTGGAATATTCCTCTTCGCTTTTGGTCCCCTAATACATTCACTACAATTTGTTGTGCAAGTCCCGAGCATAAGAAGCAAGCACAAATCTCATTCTCATCTCCCTCTTGAGATATAACCATGTGTCTATATGCCTTCTTCTACTATCTCTGACTTCTCTAATGTATTGCTTCCATTACACTAGAGCATATAGACTAAACTCGTAGGTAACCATCCTTACTTTCAAGTAATCATCATAATTAAAACACTCCAAGACTTGGTCTATCTTCATTTCACATTCTAAATATGGCTCTACATCTCCATCTCCAACAAATGGTGGAATTTTGCACTTAAGTGTGTCTAAAGGAGCTCTCCTAGGATCTTCTTCATATCTCCTTACTCTTCGATGTTCTTCTTCATACTCCTTTCTCTCCCAGGGTTCTCCTCTTCATGCCTCCTTTCCCTCCTCAGCCTCTTGCTACTCTTACTTGTGTGTGATCTATGAAACCTATTTGACGAACTATTGGGACTCTTACTTCGACCCCCTTCCCTTTCATGCATGGAAAGACTAAACTTTCCTTTACCTCTACTACTGGCCTCTTCCTTTGCACTGACACTCTGCGTATCTATTATCATGGATTCTAAGCCTCCTCTCAGTTTCTCTAACTTCTCTTCGAGTCTTTTTATGTGCCTCATCACTTTTCTGGTTTTAGGTGAGTAACTATCCATGTCATCATTTCTATATGCCATCCTTTCCTCCTTTACGTCAAATAACACATGCACTATTTAAGACATTGAAAACTTGCACCAATACGTTAGTTAAAGTAAGACAAATCTCACCACGCCTAAGTGTATACTCTCTACACTCATGTATTCACTCTTAGGGCCTTTTTATATGATGTGCGCTCTTGTCTTTTACCACTCTACTCTCAAACTACGTCTTGAACTAGAACCTAGATTCCACTAACAGAGTTCTTACATGCAAGTGAAAGCTATCAAATCTCACTAATTCTTAAGAATTTTAAGAAATGAAAACTCTATGACAAAATTAAAGAAGTCAAACGAAGATAAGCAATAAAAGTACTAGAAATGAAAGTTTACTCAAATAGAAATTTGTATAAGACAACACGAAGACTTTAAGAAATTAAATGAAACTAAAGAGAGACAAAAATACGTAGAAAAATAACTAAAACAATTTGTTGTTTAAAAACTGGTATCCAAAGTGTTATCGTTCAAACGCTATCGTCCAAAGCACTAAACACATTTCAATTTATGACGACACTTTAACAAAGTTTAATTACAGTTAACAAAATTAGAAACTAAAGAAAATGTGATATGTGATTTATCTTTGAATCTTCAACAAAATTTTGATACACTTTTATTTTGTTTTTTATATTTATTTTTCTTGTTTCTATTCCAATGAATAATGATCTGTTTTGTTGCATTAATTTTAGGCCATGGATCGTACACCAATTTCACTTAATCTTTTCACGATACTTGATCCATAATTGTTTTTCAAGAAAATCACCATAAATTTTTCATAAATTTTAATCAATTTTGCGATAACAGAATTCATCAATCAAAATGAAAATCAAGTCGCACTGAATCGCTTTCAAGTTTCATCAAGATCTAACCAAGGTAAGTAACAATTAAATTGAAGGATTTCTTGACAATAGCTAGACGAACAAAACCTTAGCTAAACATTTTAAAACAAATCGATAATTGAAGTAAGACTATGAATATGAGAATTTACCTCTTGACATGATTAAGATGGAAGCAAAGTAAAAGTTGTTGAGCTTCAATTGCAACAGCTTGTAAAGTGTAGACGCTCTGAATATCACTTGATAAAATCGCCTAAGCCTGGATCTCATGCTTAACACAATTGTCAATGCTACGAAGATATGAGCAAGATTATCGTTAAAACAAAGTATATTAACAGAAAAATTAAGATAGAAAAGGAATTGAGAAGAAGAAAATGGATAAGATTCAGAAATGACTCACCACTAATTTCATGGAAATCAGATAAGAGAAAGCAAGATTTACCAAAAGCCTTATGGAGAACTTGATGAGAATTAAGTGTTCTAATCCAAGAACAAGTAGAGAGAACTCTTTCAATTGCTTACTATGCATGATTCATAATTTAACTCAAAGTTGTTACAATTCAATTAGGATTAGGTTTAGATACTAATCCTACTTACAAATTAGGCGTGAAAACAAGCTAAGTGAAAAGGCTTGGGCCTTGGAACAAGCGCAATCTAAAATTAAGGCCTCTAGCACACTAATCAATAATGTGTCCAAGAGGCCATCCAAATAACTCAAGTATTGTGCAAAGGACCCATCGTCCAAAGGTTTGAAATTTCCAAACGTGTCCAAGGCTTTAGGCTTCTAACACGAAAACAAAATGTAGAAACTATACAGAGGTCCTACAACTAGTCAAGGACATATTCCTAATGTGTGAATAGCGTTATGTATTCTTTGGATGCTCCTTGTCCTCTAAGGAGATTCATTTTCCTTTAAACTTCTTCCTCAAGCCTCTTTAATCTTCCTCTAGTTGTGGGGTTTCTACCTCTTCGTACTTAGTGTCATGTTCATGCTGTTCTTGCCTTTCCATATTTGTATTAGTGGGAGACACAAATTTTGAGAAAAACTAAAATGACAAATCAAACCAATTTTAGCCAAGAGTAAGTCGTATATTTATCGAACATTAAAGACAAAACAATTATTTTGGGTTAAAGGTCGAAGAAGGATAAATGCAATATCCATACATTTGCATTCAACTATATTGCAATCCTCATCATTCTTCTGTAGTTCCTTTGATCATGTTATTAAAATTTTGAATTTTAACCATATAAATCTACCTCTTTTCTTTTATGTTTCTAAGGATTTTAGAAGGTTATAGAACTATATATAATAAGACATGCATTGAGGTTTTTCACTTATCATGATAATATAATATAAAACAAAATTAGCAACTTTGTTTTAAACTTGTTGCTATATGATATGTCCTTTTTACAATTTGGAGATGAGGCATAAATTTTAAAGTTTAGAAAAAAAAATGGTTATTTTATGTAAGAAAATTCATAAATCTAAAGTATGAAGAAATTTAAAAGGAGTTGATTTCAATTTAGATAAACTTTTTAATTATAACAATGAATGTAAAAGATATGCTAATAATGGGTTTCTTCATCTTCTATTTCTTCAAATTGATTTGTTTAGAATGTATAATATATAAATATATAAATACATAAATATATAAATACATAAATATATATTTATATAAATATATATTTATATATTTATTGTGCATCAATTGAGAGAAATATTTATATGAGAGAGTGAGATGAGTAAATTTGGACCATAAATCATTCATGAATAATTTGGATTAAATCACAAAGTTGTGTGTGTGAGAGAGTTCACCAAGGATATGTGGGGGATCTAAGGAGACATGGTAGTTTGATTATGAGGGTCGTCATGTATGTTATAACAAATATATTATATCTTTACTTATCTTCCCTTAAATATCCCTACAATACTTTCTCAATTATGATGAGTGGATTTCATATTACTGATCAAATACATTTGGTGAACTCCCTACTATACTCCCAAGGATTGTGTCATATTTTGCACAAGAACTAAAACCCTACTCTATTGTTCACAACTTGAGCTCAAAGGAAGACCTAATAATTTTTTTCAAATCATATGGATTGAGTATTATGCAGAATTCAAACTTAAAGGAGGATCTAATAATTTGTCTCGGTTCATATGTGTTGTGTATATCCAATCTCGTATGAATTGAAAAAAAAAAAAATTATTAGGTAATTCAAAACTATCACACGATGACAATCAATCTTTACATAACATGTATTCAAATTTTTTAATTTACAACAAAAATTAATAATTACAACGCAGTGAAGCACCACTTAATAAATAATTCTGGAACGAATAAGGTTTGATGTTGAGGAGACCGACTTGCTAGGTTTCAGAAAGCACATAGAAATGAGAACTTTGGAATAAAATGTTTATCAGCCAAATAGGATGGTATCTGAAAAGCGAAGTTGAACTTGAGTCAAAAAGAAGAAAAACTCGTAGAACAGTGCGTGGAAGATGACCATAAATATAACAAACAGAAGTGGAACTAAGAGAGTACCGAATAAAACATGGAATCTACCATGTGAAAACATTGGCTTCTTTGTGGAGGAATGAAGGGGAGGTAACAGATAAACTGATATTTCTTTCCTTTTATGCTGCCAGCCCGCCAACCCAATCCCAACCGTACGTAAATCAATCCTCAATTCTTTCCCTATATACTTTTTTTTTCTCTAAATTATTTTATCACGAAATAATTTTCCTACGTTTAAATTATTAGAATCAGACTGAATGTTTCTGGTATAGGTTATTTAATATTTGTATTTTTTAAGCAATGTTGGAAGTTTGATTCCTGAAAATATAATTTTACTAAAAAAATTTAATTAGAATTAGATATAACTATATATATTTTTATATATAATTGTTAAAAAGAGAAATTGTTTTTAAAAAAAATTAGATACACACTTACTACCTCATACTACATATATTGCAAAATTAGTATTTTAATCTTCTAACTTATTTTGTAACCATTTTTTTGTTTTATTTTTTTTATCTTTTATTTTGTTTGAATTTAGTTTTTTGTCAATTCGGACGATAAAAAAACGTGACAATTGATATTTTTTATAATTAATAACCGCAACAATTATCATATATATTGGACCAAAACTAAAGAAAAAGTAGAGGATGACTAAAATGAAACAAAAAAGTTAGAGGAACAAATAAAAAATACAAAATAAGTTAGATGAGCAAAATACTAATTTTCTATATATATTACTAACATTGCCTTTTATATATTAATTGTAATCATTCATATAGATAAATTTACTGATAATATTATATTTTTAAAAGTTCAATTAAATAAAAATTAATACAAATATATCTTCATTTTCAGAAAATCAAGTTAAAACTTTCCTCCTAATCATATCAGAGCCACAGCGTAAACCAGAATTAAATCTTAGTTTTTTTTTTTTTCAGAGCACTTAGTCTTTTCATTATTGATTCAATACTTGGTACCAAAGCCCGGATAATGTAAAACTATAAATGCTAGAATGGGGCAATACTTCATTAGGGAAACGGTCCTCATATTTCCAACAATGGATAATTAAAAAAAAAGGAAAAAAAGAAGGGTCTCACATTAGTCATGGTGAAGAATCTTATCTTAATTAACAAGATTTATTCTGCAAACCTATGTTTTCCTTTTGACGCGTGGCTACACACTATAAAACCAAGCTTCTGCATGTCTTGGAAATTGCGCCTAACCATAATCTTCTGAGCTTAAACCTATTTGACCCTAAAACACTCCCACCAAGACCAATAGCCAAGGCCTGCCAAAGCCTCAAAGTTTGTGAACTGAACAAGCTCTGCATCAATGGGAAATAACAACTCAGCAATTTCAAAGGCACATGGCAGCCAAAAATCAAAGGTTGCTTCAATAGAACCTGACTATGTTGTTTCAATGCAAAGGAAACTCTCAACAAAGCCAGATGTAGTGAGTGTTTGGGGGTACCCAACAGAACAACAAGGTGAGATACCACTATGTGATGATCATACTTTCTCCAATTACATTCAAAGTACTAGGTATAAAATAGGGAGCATCACAAACAATGCCTTGCATGAGGATCAGAGCTACCCTGCTCATCCAAATGTGGCTAATGGTACCAACAACAAGAAGGAAAACGAAAGAGACCCTTTTGCAGATTTTATTCAGAATGGTAGGAAGAGGTTGAGAATGAGAACTTTATCCAGGAATAATAGTTCTTTCAGAAGAGGGTAAGACCATCAACATTCTGTCTGAGTGGAATGTGTTAGAACAGAGAGAAACTCGTATGTTTTTCTCAAGCAAGTTTATCCTGTTTTGTATTATTAAAACTGTATTATCTCTACTGTAATATTAAAATAATATGAGATAGTGAAAATTGGTAAAAGAGCATATACAATCGTCTCCTTACTTTGTTTTAATTTTTAAATTCTTTTCACTTTTGTTTTTCCAAATTCATTATCCACTTATTTTTTTTCACATTCCATTTACTTCAAGCCTCACTCCCGTTACGTCACTAATGAAACAGTTTCAGGTAGCTAGTAC
Source organism: Mucuna pruriens (assembly GCA_025330945.1). Lineage (NCBI taxonomy): Eukaryota > Viridiplantae > Streptophyta > Magnoliopsida > Fabales > Fabaceae > Mucuna > Mucuna pruriens. Next base: position 240,603 of record JAENHJ010000226.1, read on the forward strand.
CTGGATATATCAATATTCAATCAATATGAAGTTATTAAGATTAGTTTCACACATCATTTAATTATTTTTTTAGTTATCTATTAATTTGAAAGCTTGATTAACTTTATTAATAATATTTGAGAAACATTTTTTAAAAGTTTGTAGTGTTTTTTATACTCTATTTCAAAGTAACGATTTTTTAAACGTTAACTCCTAATTTTTTATACTTATATTTCTTTAAAATATTTATTATACTTTTTATCCTTTTTATATAAGAATGAATTTTATTATTTTTACATAATAATAATAAATAATAAATAATAAATTTATTTTATTTTATTTTTATTATAATTTTAGGTATTTTTATATTGTTCTATTTATTTTAATATTATTTTATTTATAATATTTCTTTTATTATTTCGATATTATTGATCAAAATATTAATATTGATAGATAGATTATATGTTTATTTTTATGTTTTTAAATATTTTTTTATATTTTTTTAATTATTTTAATCATAGTATTATTTACATTATTTATTCTATTATTTTTAACATTATACTTTTAATATTTTTTATATAGGAAAACATAAAAAAGAGAAGAGATCATTATTTTATGTTTAGAAAGCCATCAGATTATTTTCCGCATTTGGTAAATAAAATTGGTATAATAATGTTAATTAACCGAAAACAATCGTTAATTAATTTATTAAAATAATAATAAAGGAAATTAAAACAATCTTTAATACTACTTAAAACAAGTAATAAAATTAATTAAAATATGACATTAATGTCATCAAAACCTATCCAGAGATAGATGTCTTCTGTGAAAAATTATTAATGATGGTCTCCCAACAAACTCCTTGCTCATAAAGACATCACTAATTCTACTCTGTCCTATTTGTCTAACCCAAGAGGAATCCCTCGTCCATGAACAGGTACAAAATTAATGATTGTGTTTATTCTTCAAGTTTTTGGCCTTAGTCTATGAACAAGTACAAAATTAGTGATAGCAGATTCTGGCAGCAAGACGGGAAGAGGAGAAATGATTGGAACTTCTCTCTTTCTTGGTCCTCCGATTTCAGTTTGTATGTTAAGGTTTCCCATTCAGGAGGTTTTATAAAAATTAATTGTGATGGTTCTTTCTCTTTAACCTCTGGCCTTGCTATTGCTGGTCGGATTTTAAGAGACCATCAAGGCTATTTAATTGATGCTTTTGCTTGTAAATTGGGGGTTTGTACCATTGTTAAATTGAGTATTGAGAGTAACTTAATGGTTGGCATAAACATGATTAACAAAGAGTACACGTTCACCATCCTTATCATGTGTCACAATCAGGGTAGAGTCATGATTAGGACGACAAAAATGAAGAAAAGTAGTTTAAAATAAATTAAAGGAATCGTCATCAATGTTTTTTAAAGAACAAACATTAGAAAAATATTTAAAAAAAAAATGGTCTTAAGAACTAAATTTGGATTTGAAAGTTGATTATATGTAGGGGAGATATTAGCACTTTAGGATGTACAGCTTAAGACAGACTACCTTTAATTAAATGTGCAAAATTAGTATATCTTTGAAAATGTTATTTTTACTTTCTAAAGAAAACAAAATTATTTTATAAGCATGACAAGTGATTTAAAAAAAAGCAAGATATATATATATTTTTTTGAACTTGACAAGAGTTGTCCCTTATTGCTACTTATCTCTTGGTGTAATGAAAAATTCAAAGTTACATAGTTCTTGTAAATTTTATTATTTATTTTAAATGGGATAGTCAAACAAGATTTGCATCTAAAATGACTATAGTCAAACTTCATCGATTTTGTAATACCAAATAAGAAGTGCACAAAAAATGATAATCATCAAAGATATACTCTTTAATAACCAAACAAGAAGAACATCTAAAATAATTATTAATACCTTCTTATTTAAAATAACCTTTTAAGGATATCTTTATTTGAAAAATTATCTCATGATCAACAAGAAGAGCATTTAGAATGGGCCTCACATACATACTTAACAAATGAAAATTTAGAAGGTGCATGTTTGGAGAGTGTCCAAAGGCAGGATTGTGTCCAAAGCAGGCTGCGTCAAAACGGAAGATTGCATCCAAAGGGAGGAATGTGTCCAAAGGGGTGTGCGTCTAAAGGAAGATTGTGTCCAAATAGGGTGTACCATCCAAGGAGGGTGTGCGTCCAAAGAGAGGATTGTGTCCAAAGGAGGACTATCTCCAAAAGCTATGGACGAACTAGAAAGATAAATTAACAAGAAAAGAAGAAGCAGTTGTCCAAAGGGGGTGTCCAAAGACCCCTAACGTCCAAAGGATCTGGACATGTCCAAAGACCTAGACAAACCAAAAAGAAAAATAAAAAAATGGAGTCGTCCAAAGGTTTCAACGTCCAAAAGGGACGTCTAAATGGTATAGACATATCCAAAGACTTGGACAAATCAGAAAGATAAATTAACAAAAAGAATGAGTCATCCAAAGGTTTTGGCATCCAAAAGGTATGGACGTGTCCAAAGACCTGGACGAACCAAAAAGATAAATTAACAAAAAGAAAAAGGAGTTGTCCAAAGGTTTCAACGTCCAAAGGCTATGGACGAGCTTGACAAGCATAAACTAGGATAGAGAAGGGTTACCCATATGAGCGTCCAATGGATCTCTGCATCCAAATCAGGATTGCAAACTAAGTGAATACATGAAAATAGAAAGGGTTGCAAACTAAATAAGCTTTCTTCTTCTCCATCCTTTTATAAAAAAATTTAAACAAAATAACACCAAAACATATTGGTGAGAGAACAGAGAACAGGTCGAGGTTCGTGATCATTTTACTTTGTGAATGATTGTTTATGTGCTAAAAATAAGTTAGATAAAGCATGTGAAAAATTATGAGGCAAAAATTAAATAGTTACAACTAAAATTATTATTGAAATTTAAAAATTCCATGTTTGTGTTCATGAGATTCTCATTGAAACTCTTGAATTTATTAATGTTTTTCATGTGTAAGTAATTTTCTCTTCAAGCGCGTCGAGGCTTAAATCTTTTTGTTATTGAGTTGTGTACCCGATACTTGTGCATAATATTGTGAACTCTCATCACACACGTAGCATGGAATTAGTAAATGTGTAGTTTAGGGAACTGTGAAAAAGATTCGTAGCACACTTTCAATGTAAACAATTGCAGTTACAAATGTCATTTTAAGTTAATAAAACTACCATATCATGCCTTTGTATGGTGTAAAAAGTATAGCACACATTGCTCTAAACAATTTTAATCATCTTCACTATATATAGTGAGATCCTGAAAACATAATGGTAGTAAAAAAATTGTTACTATACCCTTCAAATCTTTTGTAAAATTCTTTATTGAGATAACATTATTAGAAAGCGTTAGAACATTCATGACATTATTTAAGGGTAAGGTTGATTGAAGCTTAATATTGCCACATTTATTAATATATGCATGTGAGCTATTACCAGTAGTAATTGATCATTTCTTAGATTTTTTATTTTAGAAATAATAGGAAAAAAGTGATGGGAAAAACCAATAATACGTCACCAATGTGGTAAGAACGCAGCGAATATAAATTTCTCTAACTTGTAAGAATCTACAAGGAGTAATCACAAACAAGAATGGCAATAACAATGAGAAGAATCCCGCAAGAGACACCAAGATTTTTAACGTGGAAAACTCACTCAATATGAGAGGTAAAATCCACAGGTCGTCCAGACCAAATAAATTAATTTACTATTATTAAACAATGATACAAGAGTGTTCAACTAAGAGCACAAATTCGTGCATATAACCAGCCTACACAATCAAGCAACAAAGCTTGCAAATGAAGAGCAAGAAACGATGAACAAGAAAGTGAAGAATTCACAAAATCATGCTATTGTAAGAGCATGATCTCTCACACCACAGGCCTCCAAATCAAGATCCAAATAGTCAAGATGAAGAACTCTATATATTGAACCTACTGTCAAAGTTCCAGCCTAATCCAATGATTAATGAAGAAGATATCCAATTTTGACATCATGCCTGATTTGTGCAAAGATGAAAACAAAACTCTTTCTTTCTCTCCATCTTTCTCTTCTCTCTATTGACTATGAAGATCTACTCTCTCTTAATCTCCCAATCCGACCCTTTCTCCTTTTATATAAGAGACCTAATCTACTTAAATTGTTCTCTTATTATACATAAGTATTTTTTATTTTACAACTTAAGAAACTCTTCTCTCCAATCTAGCAACTTTAAAAGTTTTACTAAATAAATCCCATAAATAATCTTATATCTTTATATTTTATTACATTCATTTTTATTAATTACTTTTTAAATATTATTATAATGTATTTGATAATAAAAAAAACAAATAAGATTTGATGCTTATACAAACACCTGGGCGAGGAGTGCTTAATAAGAACTCACTCCAACACAAATTCTTATTAAACATAGGTAAGAACCTTAGGTGGCCTAAGCCATCGATATATCCAACCCGTAGGAATCAGGACTAAAATTGGTCATTAAAGTATAATAATTAATAGTAATATCAAAACCATAATTAAAAAAGAAAAAAAAGTTTGATGTTGAGGAGACCGACTTTGTAGCTTCCAAAAAGCACATAGAATTGAGAACTGTGGAATAAATCGATAAAGCCAAATAAGAAGATGAATTCTCCAAAAAGCAAGTTGAACTTGACTCAAAAAGAAGAAAAAATCGTAGAAACGTGGAAGATGACCATAAAATATAACAAATAGAAGTGGAACTAAGAGACTCCCGAATAAAACATGGAATCTATGTACTGTGAAAATATTGGTTCTTTGTCGAGGGGGAGGGAGAGAGGGAGGTGATAGATAAACTGAAATTCTTCTTATGCTGCCGGCCAACCCAATCCCAACCGTAATCCTTAATTCTCCCCCCAAATACTATGGTGTTTCTACATTATTTTTTCTATATTATTTTATCACGAAATAATTTTCCTAAAATTAAATTATTAGAGTCAGATTAACTATGTTTAAAAAATATCAAATTAAAATTTGTTTGTTTTAGTTTAATTTTGATAAAGTAATTATTTTTTATAAAGATACCTAAAAAAAATAGTAGAAAAGGAAATTATTTTTTATACAAACACTATAAGATTTTTTTTTATTTTACTACTAATTTTAGCTACCATTTAAATTAATAGCTAAATCCAAGCTAATTAACTATTAATTAACTAGAATATTATTTTTCCTAACTAAATTTAAGTTATATTCATTTATACTTCTTATTACAAATTAGTTAGAAAATAACTACAAATTTTAAAAATTTACTACAAATTAACTAAGATTATTTTCTTAGTTTTAATTTCTACTTATTTCATGTCACTATCAATATTATAGTAATTTTCTAATAATTTTGTAGCTAATTATTTTTACTAAAAATTAATTACAAAATAACTATTGATTTTAAAATTAACCACAAAATTATTTGATAGCAATTTTAAATTTTCTAGTAGTGAAATTAGATTCGCACTTAATCCCTCACACTATATATATGTACTGAAAAATTAATATTTAAATCTTCTAACCTATTTTGTGTTTTTCATTTGATCTTCTATGCTTTTTTTTTTGGTTTCATTTTTGTCTTATTTCTTTTATTTTGTTTGAGTTTAACCTTATTTGTCAATTGGGACGATAAAAAACCGTGACAATTGACATTTTTCATAATTAAAAGCCTCTGCAATTGTCGTATTGGACTAAATTGAAAATAAAAATAGAAGACCAAAATACAAAAAAAGTTAGAGGAACAAACAAAAAATACAAAAAAGTTAAGAGGAAGAAACAAAAAAATACAAAATAAGTTAGATGAGCAAAATACTAATTTTCTATATATATTGTTTCTATGTATATTACTGTGCCTTTATATAAGAACTTTAATCATTCATATAGATAAATTTACTGACAATTTTATATTTTTAAGTCCAATTTAATTATAAAAATTAATACCAGTACATTTTCATTTTCAGAAAATCAAGTTAAAAACTTCGTCCTAATCATATCAGAGCCACAGCGTAATCTAGGATAAAATCTTTAGTTCTTTTGTCGGAACACTTAGTATCAAGGCTAGGATAATGTAAAATTGGAAATACTAGAATGGGGATAATACTTCGTTAGGGAAACGGTGCTCATATTCCCAACAATCATATTCAATGGATAATTAAAAGAAAAAATAAAAAAAGAAAAAAAGGAGGGTCTGACATTAGTCTTGGTGAAGAATCTTATCTTAATTAACAAGATTTATTCTGCAAACCTATGTTTTCCTTTTGATGCCTGGCTACACACTATAAAACCAAGCATCTGCATGCCTTGCAAATTGCGCCTATTCCATAATCTTCTGAGCTTAAACCTATTTGACCCTAAAACACTCCCACCAAGACCAATAGCCAAGGCCTGCCAAACCCTCAAAGTTTGTGAAATCAACAAGCTCTGCATCAATGGGAAATAAAAACTCAGCAATTTCAAAGGCACATGGCAGCCAGAAATCAAAGGTTGCTTCAATAGAACCTGACTATGTTGTTTCAATGCAAAGGAAACTCACAACAAAGCCAGATGTGGTGAGTGTTTGGGGGTACCCAACAGAACAACAAGGTGAGATACCACTATGTGATGATCACACTTTCTCCAATTACATTCAAAGTACTAGGTATAAAATAGGGAGCATCACAAACAATGCCTTGCATGAGGATCAGAGCTACCCTGCACATCCAAATGTGGCTAATGGTACCAACAACAACAAGGAAAACGAAAGAGACCCTTTTGCAGATTTTATTCAGAATGGTAGGAAGAGGTTGAGAATGAGAACTTTATCCAGGAATAACAGTTCTTTCAGAAGAGGGTAAGACTTCAAACATTCAATTGGAGTTAAAGCTAGCTAGAGCTCCGTGGAATGTGGATTAGTAATGTAATGTTGGGTACTTGTTCATCTGTGTTGTGCCTTTAATCTTTTAGTGGAGTGTGTCAGGAGAAACTCTTGTGTATTTTTGGAGCAAAGTTTCTCTTTTATTTTGTATATTAAAACTTTATTTCGTGTAATATTAGAATATAGTAAGAGATGGTGAAAATTGGTAAAAGCATGTACTTTCCTCTTCTTACTTTATTTTACTTTTTAAATTCTTTTCACTTTTATTTTTCTAAATTCATTATCAACCTAATCTTTTTGCATTCACTTATTTCGAGTATCCATCCTGATAGGTGATTGATAAATAAGGATGATAAAATAATTTATTTATTCGTATTCATCCAGTTCATTAATATAAAATCTAATTTAATCTAATCCAGTTGATAAAAAAAACTTGGATAGGATTGAGTGGATCATATAATTAAATAAATGAATAATAATTCATCATCTTGTATTTTCAAATTTAATGAATTATTTAATAAATATTTAATGGATGAAAATTAATTCAATATTTTTCATATTTAATTTTTTTAAAATTTATTAAAAAATTTACCTATTTTTCATTAATAGAGGTGCCTACTAGTTAATTTGGTTTGATTTTAAAGAATAGATCTTGAACTAATCAAAAATTGCTTAATTTGATTTCATTAATAAGGGTGAAATTACTTTGGTCGAGGCCAAAGTCGAGGTAAAGATTCTTTAGCCGAGGTTAAGTTAAAGATACTCAAGGCAAGGCAAGACAAAGGTGAAATTACTTTGATCGAGACTAAGGTGAAGTTACTATGGCTACAGTTGAAGATAGTCATATTGAGATTGAGTTAAAAATACTCTAGTGACAGAAGATGCTTTGGGCGAGATCAGGTTAAGGATGCTTCTATCGAGGCCAAGCATAAGATGCCCCCATCGAGGTTGAGTTGGAGATGCTCGACCGAGGTCGAGCTAGAGATGTTTTGTTTGAGGTTAAGTTGAAGATGTTCCAACTATCATTGAGCCAAAGATGCTTGGGTCATGCTTAAGTCAAGGTCGAGCTGTTCTAGACAAGGCTAAGTTGAAAATGTTGGTCGAGATTGAGCAAAAAATGCTCTAACCGAAGCTAGCAAAAGATGCTCTAGTTGAAGTTGAGTAAATGATACTCCAAACATGGTAGAGCCAAAGATGCTTTAAACAAGGTTACTCTAATCGAGATTGAGTTGATAATGAGTCGAAGATGCTCTAGACGAGGCCAAACCTAAGATACTCTAGTTGAGACTAAGCCAAAAATGCTCTACCTGAAGTCGAGCAGGAGATGCTCTAGTCAAGGTTCAGTCAACAGCATATGTTAAAGCTCAGGTCAAGTGAGCTGCAGATGCTCAAGCTTAAGTTGAGAGAAGATGTTTTGATTAAGGCTGAACAAAAGATGCCCTAACTAAGGTCATGCCACAGATTTTGGTTGAGGTCAAGGTTGAACTAGAGATGCTCTAACTGAGGTCAAATTGTGAATGCTTAGACTAAGGTCAAATTGTGAATGCTTAGACTAAGGTCAAATCAAAGATACTTCAGCCGATATCTAGCTAAAGATGTTTCAAATGAAGTTGAATGGAAGATGTTTAAGCCTGCTTTTAGCCGAAGATACTTGGAAAGAAGTTGACATCAAGCGAAAAATACTCTAGATGAGGTCGAGTTAAAAATATTTCAGTTGAAACCTAGTTAGATATACCTTAATCGAGACCGAGTTGAAAATTTTGTTTTTCTAACAATTTACAAAAGACATTTTGAAATAATTATACTTTTAAAATTTTTAAAAATAATTTATAAATAGATTAGATAAATTTTATTAAATGGAACATGAATGAATCAATTTTTAATAAAATTTCAATAAATGTAAATAAATTAATTTTAATTCATTCATTATAATTTGAATCAAATTATATCCTATCAATCCATTTGCCACTCATACTAAAACAATTTCAAGTGGCTCATATGTGAATATATCAATATTCAATCTATAATTTATATATCTTTAATCTCATATAACATGAAAAATGTATTTCTTAACATTAATATTGACTAAAAGTATAGATTAAATATAAAAAATTGCCGCTAAAAATTATTTTAGCAGCAGTCAAGTATCGACCTCAATATTATTACAATTACATTAACATGAAAAAAAATCGACACTTAGTATATGTTAAGTCTATGTTTAAGTCATTTCTAACCAGAACTAATAGTTATTTTTATATATTTTTTTTCCGTTTAGTTTAGAGTAAGCCTTTGTGTATGTCAAGTTGATACTAATTTTTATATATTTTTATTTTTAAAATATAAAAAGTAACAATCGATTGTATACGCATAGAAAACTGTTTTTCTATATTCCACTAAGTGAAGCGAATTTATTACTGATTTGGACTCACGTAAATGTCAAGACATGGTCAATTAAGCAATAAGAGGCATGTACACAAACCTTCAAATTCAATCTATAAATAAAACAAAACTCAACTATGGCACCATATACAGTTGATATTAAGCATACCCTAGAAGAAGACATTCCCTTGATTCTCAATCCCTTCTATAAGGAGTTGTTGGAAAATATTGATACGAAGTATACCCAAAAGGAAGACATTCCCTTGATTACCAATACATTTTGCAAGGAGTTGTTGGAATATATTATTTTGGTAGTAGAAATTAGGCAGAAGCTCTTATTCTTTATATTGGTTGGTTTAACTAGATTCAACCCTTTTTTCCAATGGTGTTCTTTCCGTGGCTTTTATCTCTTTCTTTTCACCTTCTTTTGGAGATAAATGGTATGTATGATTTTTTAGTTTGTGAAAAGTGAAAAGAAAAAAAAAAAAAAAGATATTAGAAGTTATTAACAGAATCTCATGATTAATGAAATTCTTGAAAATTTGGCTTTTAATTTAATTAAGAATTTGTTGTAGTAAATTTCTCTATAAACACCTATAAGAGAAGAAAATAAGAAGAAAAAATGAAATAAGTTTTTTGATAAGATAAAATTAATTTATGTATAAACTAAGCTGTAGAAATTTTTTTTTAAGAAGTTAATATGAAAAATTTTTTACAAATTAATTGATACATAAACTAATTTTAATTTTTTATTTTTATTTTTCTCTCCTACATGTATTTATAAAAAAACTTATTCAAAACAAGTTGTGATTCATGTAACTAACATTGCCTAATTGAACATGACTTTTATTTTGTTGGACACAAGTGCTATAATAAATTAAATGTGAGATGGCTTATTAATCAGGCATAAAAAGGTTAAGGTAAACACACATATACACCAAACTACTATTGAAGATCAACAAGAAAATGTGTCTTCCAGCCACCTTTGAAATAATAAATCATGCAAGGAATTTGAGACATAAATATTAGGGATGTGTTCAAATTTCACTTTTAATTTTTTTTCGTTTCTTTGAGTTTAAATTTCCACTATATATATAATAGATTAGTGCCATTAAATTTTGATTGCGCAGTGTGTCTATATGAGTATTGTGTTGATATATAACTGCAGATGAATCTGACTATAATTCTTTTAAATAAGGACATGCATGTGCTCTTACTATAAATTTTAAAAACTACTTTTAAAATTTATTTAATATAAATGAACTTCAAATGCACTCAAATCTATAGAGACATATCTTTGGTTATTTCTCATGTATGTCAAATTTCGTTGATATACATTTACTTATATTTTAAATAATATATTTTCCATCAAAATAAAATAGTGCGATAAATACAAATTAATTTTTTATTTACATAAAAATTTATAAACTTAATCTACGTTAGAGCAACAGAGAAACCAACCCAAGCATAAATATGAAACCACATTCAATCAGAAAATGAGGACGAGAATAATAAATGCCATAAATCTTCCTGATGGCTAATACAGAAAACACATTGCACCTCTTGCAAGTTGGCAAACACTCAAGGAGTCTCCACGAGTAAACAACACCTTCAGGGGAACATGGCACTTCCAAAACTTCTTGAAACGGTATTATTAACACCACCAGGCAACACTTGCTTAAGCAAATAAACACAAGCATATTTATCCCAACTAACCATGCATTTTTCTTTTAGCATCGTCAATTCCACCTCCAAAGAAAATATCTTCGGGATTTCAATAAGCAAAATTGACACTCTTCAGCATTTTAATGAAAGATAAAAGAAAATATTGTGGCAAACTAGATAGTACTGAATTCAGCATAATATAAACTCCAAAGAGATACTTACCCTTCCAAGAAGCAAGCCTACTCTTCAATGAATCAACAAGAGGCTGCCATGTAGCTACTTTCCTTGGATTTGCACCAATAGGCAAACCCAATAATTTAAAAGGAATCACAGTACTATTGCAATGAAGAAAAGCTGCCAGCAAAAACTAATAATCCACATTAATATCAATAACATTACTTATAAAAATTTACCTTCAAATTGACACGAGCTGAAAACCTATGAGAACAGCCTTTAACGACAACAAATTATTCATAGAAGCATCTCCCCAATATGGCATATTGTAAAATAGATATCTCACCCACTACTCCAACCTTTAAACCAAAAATTTCCATCCCAGATCTTGGCTCATATATTTATCTGAACTTAAACTTTTAGTGTAATTTTAAAGGAAAATGATAGGCAACCAAAAAACCAAAAAAACCAAAAAAGTTCACCATAAATTTTGATCTGAATGAATTTATATATAATCAATTCTTCAAGTGATGATTAATTTCTATGATTAATAGCAATCAATGCATTTGGTTGATATTTACTACAATATGAACTGAAAAGTTACACAAACCATCTACCAATCCATTTCCTGTAATAGGGAAGGGACACTGTCCCTTGGGGTGGATGAAGATGAGGCAACCTCCTAGCTGAATTGTAACAAGAGCAGACACAATTCATTTGTATATTGGCAGAAGAAGCGCCATAAGTCCAATCATCCACCAGATGCAAGCTTATCCAGCTCCATTGGAATAAGCATTAAAAGCTTACAGCACTTGCTTGACAAACAGAACAAATCAGATAATGTCCACTGTTCACATCAGAAATCTTCAATTTAGTGGTCATCTTCATTGGTACCAGGGCAGTTGGCCAAAAGGGCATCACTTGATTCGTACTGAACAAATAAAGAGGAAGAAAAAAAATTACAACCAAAGTTAAAGGCTTCTTATTTCTCAACTATACTGGATAGCTATTTCATCTTTTAAAAATATATTAAAATGATCTTTTACCGAATACTTAGAAGTAAATATTGCGTTTACTTACTTGGCATCCACAAAAGAGGCAATAATTAAATTCATCCCTCAGTTTCAACAAAACATCATGCAATTCCTGCATCCATTACATTCCATCACCACCAAAGTCACAACAAATGCAAACATAGATTAACTACGTTAAACAATAACAAGCTTAAAAAAATAACAAATGAATTACAATAATTTCTTAATGCAGCAAAAAAAACCTAGAGGAAAAATAATTAAGAAGAATTTAAAGCTCAAAAGTTTGTTTATAGACATAATTTATGGCAGAACATCATGGCTTTGTTTGACTTGTGTAGTCAACCACCTAGTGGGAAAAGACCTAGTTGTTGTTTCAGTAGTAAAAAATCTAGAAATAATGATCATGAGAAGAGAAAGCATGTATACAGTTTCCAGACTATTCTGGGTATGCAACTTAAATGAAAACCAAAAACTAGGTCAAAAGAAACATAAGTGAAGAAGATATGGTTAAGTTCCGCACCTCTTCTGTTATTTCTTCCTCTTCTTCTTCACCCTCTTCATCATCCTCATTCTTTTGTGGCTCCACAATTTCCCTATTCTCCAATTGGTCAAGGGCAGCCTTTGCCTTATTATAATTAATTATAACTCTCCTACTCTGCCACTGTGACTTCTGCCTAGACCCAAATTCTTTCATTAGGTCCTCCTCTTTCCTCCTTTTCCTGTGCATCATGATTTCCTCCTTTTTCCTCTTCTCCTTGTGGGGATCTTCTAAGCCTACACCAGCTCTTGACCGTCGAATTTCAATCCCCACTGGTTCGGCCCTGCCTGAGCCCTGCTTGCCAAGGGCAGAGCCTGGAGTATAACCCATCTGTTTAAGAAGCTTAAACCCAATGTTGGATTGTGGTATTGGAGCTTCCACTCTTGCTAATGTTTGCTCATCCTCTTCTTGTTGCTTTCTTTCTCTTTCAAGTTTCCGCCGCTCTTGCCAGCTAAGAGTTTTCAACCGGTTCTTGGAAGAGTCAACTGAAGGTTCTTTCTTGTTGGAAATCTGAATAGCATAAAGGGAGTTATCATCAATTTGTATGGTACCTTAAATTGTAGAGTGAAAGGCTAACAATAATTAAGTATCTAGCAATAACTCTTTGAACAACAACAACAACAACAAAGTCTTATTCCATTAGGTGAGGTAGTTAGTGGATCACACAATGCCATTCAACTTGGTTAAAGACCAAAATAACTCTTAGCAATAACTCTTTGAACAGGCAAACAATATAACTCCCACTATCCATGCTTCATTGTTTTCACTAAATACTCAAATTTGGTCTTCCTAAGATACAAGGGATATCAACAGTCAACAATGACCCTCAAACTTTAAAATGGACATCAAATTATCTTTTTGATGTATCTTTGAAGACCAATTTGATTCCTAAATAATGAGTATATAGATCATTTTTTATTCAAACTCTTCAAAGGCTAACTTATAAAATCGAGTGTACCTTTCGGGGACTAATTTTGAATACTTACTCTTACCTTTTGGGGAAAAAAAAAAAAGGGAAAAAACAAAACACACACACACAGTAATGATACATGCCAAACAGATTTCTACAAATTAAAAATAAAAAATCATTTTTTTCCCTAGGAAATGTAGCTGTATTAGAATAACTGCAAATGGGAACCAAACCAATTAGTAATTACATCAAGCACCATCATTTATTCAGAATTTAAACTTCAATTTGAAGACAAAATTGTAAAATCATGTGATATGACTAGAGGGGCATGGAGAAGGGGCAAACTTGAACACCTAATTTTATTCAAATACGTGACTCGTTGAAGGTTACGCATCTCTTGCTCCATTTAAGTGAGCAAAATTCTGTCAAACGCTGTGTCAAAACGACGACGGAGAAAGGTAAAAAGGGGAAGGAACAAGTCACCTTTTTGGATGAAGACAACTTCGGAGGGTCCAAAGCATCGGAAGGAAGAAACTGAGAAAGGTCACCCATGTAGTCGTCATCTTCTTGTTCTTGGTTTCCTTGTGCACTGTTTTTGCTCTCCCTGTTCGCTGGTGATTCATCCATGGTGAACATAAACTGCAATGGGCTTACGAAACGCCCGCTGATCTTGAAAGTAACCTACCATGGGCCCCGTGAAGCCCACGGATAATACTTCAATCTGGGTGGGCCCAACAAGATTTACATCATGAAATAAACCCGAACCAATTTTATTTTCAAAAGGGGTTGGCTAAGTTTTTAGTTACTCGGTTATTTTAAATTTTGATTTTTAGTCTTTTAATTTTTTTTTTGCCAACTTTTAATTCTTGTTTAATTTTTTATTAAACAAATCATTTCTCAATGTTAACTCTCTTCTATTAAGTGTTGAAAAGTTGGTTTAAGTGATTGTTGATTGTTGGTGATTTATTAAGTTTTAATTTGTTATTGGTGATTTGTTAGGCTTTAATTTTTTAAAATAAAAATGTGATTAATCCATATGTTGAATTTTCAAGAGTATTTTTTTTTAAGTTGAAGTAAAAGTTTAAGAATGAACTGTGGTTCCAAAAACATTTGAGAGTGGAGATTCTTGAATTCTACTTTTCAAAAACTCATGAACATTTAAGCAAATCTTTGTTTTCATTGCAGCAACCAAGTGAATCTTCATCCTCATTGCAGCACTTTTTCTTTCGAATCTTTTGTCACTTGAAAAGAGAACATGATGTATTACGAGCTTTTTGACGAAGTGAAAGTATATGTTTCTATTCATTGCCTTTTGTGGGGTTAAATGGGTCTTACAATGCATATGGTTTTACTATTTTTCTAGGATTTGTCACTTTGTATTTATTATTATGATGTAGATATAACATGTGGGGTACTATGGGTTGGGTTTTTGTAGGGTACTATGGGTTGGGTTTTTGTAGGGTTTATTGTTGTCATTATAGCGAGAATTTTTTTATTAAAGTAATTTGTCCATATGTAGTCAACATCGAGAGCAAGTGGAGTATGCTAATATTTTGATATTGTTTTGTTTATTTTAATAAGAAAATATCTTTTATTGTTGTATTCCACCATATGAGGTGTTTTGTAAAATCACCTAATCTACATTATGAAGGCATGGAAGTACATGCAATTAACAATGTAGATGTTGATAAATGGTCCTATTTTGAGGCTTTAAGCATTGTTAGGGATTTGTATTACAAAGGGAATGTTAATATGTGGTGGAAGCCAAAGACAAGGTCATTTAAGGATGGGTTGACTGAATTGGTTGTAGACAAGTATGTAACAATCATATTTTCAAGCTTAAAACTCTTTTCCTTACCCATTCTTATGGAATAGTGTTTAATAACAATAATGCTAAGGAAAAATAGGTTTCGATGGTCCTAGTTGATAAGTTGAAGTCAAATCACAAGCTAAGTGTTTATGGCATTATTGATGAATTAGGGTCACATATTCTATTGGTATAAAAAGCTTGTACAACTAAAAAAAGAAAATTCCTTACCTAAGATAATTATTGAAGGGGAATGTAGTAAACAATACACTATCTTTTGGTCATATAGAGCTGAATTGAGAAGAGTTTCACTTGAAAACACTTGTAAGCTAGAGTTGGACAAACCCAGAATAGATGTTATACCAAGGTTCAAAAGATATTACATTTGTCTTTATGAGTGCAAGAAGGCATTTACATTTGCATGTAAGCTCTTCATAGGAGTAGATGAGTGTCATTTGAAAAATAAATATGGAGGAATATTTTTAGCATCAGTTGGTAGGGACCTAAATGATCAATATTTACCTCTAGCCTTTGCTATTGTTGAAGCTTGAGATTAAAGACAATTATACTTGGTTTATGACTTTGTTATTGGAGGACATTGAAGGTGCTACAATAGATGAATAGGTTTTTATCTCTAATCAACAAAAGGTAATTTATTTGGAATTTTAAGAGATATATGTATATGTGATAATTTACTAACTTGATATGTGTGATTTGAAGGTCTTTTTCCCACTTTTCAGGAGATGCTTGGAGGAAGTGAACATTGATTTTGCTTAAGACACTTGTACAACAAATTCAATAAGAAATTTGGGGGAGGAACAATCATTAGATACCTAATGATGGGGGAAACAAAGGCTACTTACTTTGAAGCATGTGAGAAAAGATGGATAAATTGAAGGATATAAACGAAAAGGCTTATGATTGGTTAGCATACCAAAACAACATTTGTGCAGGCATGCTTTCAAGTATTATGCAAAATGTGATGTATTAATGAATAATTTAAGTGAGTCTTTTAATAGCACTATTTTGTTGGCCAGGGAAAATCCAATCATTACTATGTTCAAATGAATAAGAAATGCATGATGAGTATATTTGCAACTTTGAATGAAAAGTTAGGAAATTATAAAGGTAATAATATAATGTCTAAGTCCCAAAAGAGGCTAAATAGGAAGATTGAACACAATGAAAATTAGTTTGCTACATATGCGCGGGATGAGAAATTTGAAGTCAACCATAGCCTATTCACCCAAAGGTTCATAGTAGATTTAGGTAAGCATTATTGTTCATGCAATATTTGGGAGTTGGTAGGTATCCCATGTAGGCACGTAGTAGCTGCAATTACATAAAGGGAAGGAAACAATCTAGAGCTATATGTGCATAAATATTATAAGGAAGGACATCATTTCACCCATCAATGGCAAAATATATGGCCTAAGACTAATGACCCTACTATTTTTCTTCTTAAATACAAACGTGGAGTTGAAAGACCTAAAATGCTTAAGCAAAGAGAACTTAATGAAGATCAGAATCCTAACAAATTAAGAAGGACAAACACCACCAACATATGGCCTAAATGCCATGAGCTTGGCCATAACACAAGGACTTGTAGAAACCCATCTATTAAACCACAAGAAAGTGATACTCAACTTGATGAGAACAAGTAACTTATTGAAAAAGGGGACAAAGCAACCAAACACCACAACCAACATAAGCAATTGGACAAGAATCAACACCACAAATGTACATATCATATGTTGAGAAAGTTTATATAGTAACTGCACATAATACTGAACATGGTGGACCTAAAGCAATAATATCATCTACTCGTCAAAGGTTTAACAACTAAAATGGAAAATACAATGTCTATGTTTTTTTTTAGGATGTGTTGGATCTAGATGTATTTAGATGGTTTTTTTAATGAATGTTATGTTTTGATGATATGTATAATCTAGATCTAAATGTATTCGATTGAGTTGTGCTCTACCACTATTGTTGAATGTATTGTCAAGTATGGACATTAGCTATTAAGTTTAATATATGACAACTTAATGTAGTCCATGTTTATTTGAGTAAACCTCAATTTAGTTCTTGAATGTATTAAGAACTTGCAATTTATTCCCTGAATGTTACAAAATTAAAAAGGTCTCTAAATGTGTAGTTTGTCCCTCAAGTTAGTCACTCTGTCAAGTAATCTTTGTCAAATGTAATAGACTTGTTGATGTGGGATGTTATATGCTAACATGGGGTGCCACATAGCTAGAGACCATTTTGATATAAACAAGGACAAATTGATAGTTTAAAAAGTAATAGTCATATGTTGTATTTAAACATTCAATTAAGTTTTTAGATGTGTTAAGCATTTTCAATTTAGTCTTTAAATGTTACAAAATTAAAAAAGCATCCCTAAAAGTATAAATTGTCCATCACATTGGTTCCTCTATCAAATTAGGTTCCTAAATTTGTCATAACAAGATGCTCAACATGCATTTTATTACTAATGCGACGAGACATGTGCAATGTTTGTGTCATTCTCCACTTGATAGAAAGCTTTGTTCATTCCTTCCTTATGCACAAGTCAATACACATACTCTATTTTGTGATATCTTCAATATCCTTTGCATAAATTGACAAGAATGAAACTATTTATGTAATCTATTTGCATTTTCTCCTAAACACATCTCATCACCCTTATACTCTAGTAACTCATTTTCATTCCTTTCATAATTTCCTCTATGGTAAACACACACTAATAAAAAAAATATCAAAATAGAAATACCGACAACATTGAAATGTATTAGAAGAAAAAATAAAGTTAAAAAGAAAAAGCCAAAACATAAACACTCATAACAAGGAAATGTATTTGAAATAAAGCAAAACAAAAAACAAAAATAGTGACACCCATAACAACAACCATATTCGATACAAGACATCATCAACCTAAATGTCCATATGTCATCCTTAATCATTAAGCAAAATGCTTAAACATCAACCTAATGGTTAAGGGTTGACAGAAGGACAACGTGATGGAAGATTTATATTTTTAGTGATATTTTTTTAATTTCATAATATCTAAAGACTAAATTGCAAGTTCTTGACACATTCAAAGACCTAACTATAGGTTTATTGGTTTGTTAACATAAACCACTTGATAGAGGGAACAATGTGATAAACAATATACACTTTTTGTCACATTTAGTAACTAAAATGTAAGTGTTTGACACATTTAAGGATATGACTGCGTGCGTCCATGACTAGCAACTTAATCCTTGTTCATATCAAAATGGTCTTTGACTACATGGAATCCCACATTGCACATAACATGCCATGTCAATAACTTTGTTACATTTGACAGATACCACTTAATGAAAGGACTAACTTGATCGACGGATTACACATTCATAAACTTTTTTTTTTAATTTTGTAAAATTCAAGGACTAAATTGCAAGCACTTGACATATTTGAGATTAAGTTTGAGTTTACTCTATTTATTTATTGTATGATGTATTTATTTATTGTCTAACATTATCTATTTAATGTAAAAAGAGATACTAGTTGAAATTAGTATGAGAAGGTATTGATTGTCCAACTTTTATCAAACCAATATTAAAAACTTTCAACCATTGCTTGTAAAATTGAAGTTTTAAATTTAAAATAGTAAACCACAAACCAAATATAAAGTTAAAATTTAAGTGCACAATTTTATTTAAAGGCCATAAAAAGAACAATGTTTTCATTAATAAATAATTGTACAAAAGCATTCATAATGACACTAGTCCATTGAAATTTTCTTAATGATCATTATGCTATTACAACCTACCCAACCAACACAAGGGAAGTGACCCTTTACTACAACCTACCTAACCAACATAGATACTTCCCCTTTCATAATGACATTAAATTACGTGCATCTCATAACCTCATAACAAACCAACTTCATACCCACACCTTAATGAATGCATTTTATAACACATGTTAGGCTTATAAAGCCTATAAACAACAATGAACCTATAAAATGTATTATTGTGATAAATTTGTCAAAATACTCATGCTCAAAGCAAATTATGGACAATAAAACTTGTTCACATTGCAGTTGTTTCTCCAATAAATATATCTTTCATGTAAGACTACAATTCGTAAGTGTTTAGTCATAAAAATGGTTAACTAAATATAAATAAATGGTTAATCATTTGTTTTATTCGATTAATTTAAGCTTCTTCCAAAAATACTATGACATTATATTCTTTAAGTTACACCTTTTGAAAATATCATTCGCATAAATAAGTAAGCAACTTTTACTCTAAAACATTCACCAATACTAACTTGCTTGACATGCAATGCATAACTCAGTTTTAGTAAAATGGTTAATTAAATATAGACATTGGTTAATGATATTATTGTGATAAATTTATTAAAATACTTGGGTTCAATGCAAATTATGGACAATAAAGTTTGTTCATGTTGCATTTGTTTCACCTACAAATTTATTCTCACGTACCAATAATGTCCCTTACTCAAATTAAATTAAGGCTTGTTAATTTTGTGAATGCTTAATCATTGTTTTTGAAAATTAATTTAATTTATTATTTCAATTTGTGAATTTGTAGATTGCTTGTTTGCTTTTTCATCATTGTTGATCGTTAATGTTGACTTAGTCTTTGGTGATTCTAAATTCCAATTATAATATCAATTTGTGAAAATTAATTTTAAATATGATTTTTGTGAATTTGTAGATTGCTTGTTCGCTTTATTATTGTTGATTCTAAATTCCAACTATGATATCAATTTTTGAATTTGTAGATTCTGAATTTTAGTTCAAATTAATTTTTTTTTTCATTTCAACTATTTTGTGGTCCCTATTTTTGTGGTAGGCTAACTAAGCAACATCTATTTAAGTTAATGATTCATCATACGAAGTGTTTATAATATATCTTGTTTATCAATATGTGAAAGGGTTAGTTGTGAGACAAATTGCAAATAGACATAAATGAGATTGCATAGATATCTCAAAAGTGATTAAGGATGTTGGATATGCAACATTTAAGTTCACATAGTATAAGCATTTGAAATGTAGTGTAAGTACTAGGTTAAAACTACTAAAGTATGACAATGATATGTTGAAACTTGCAAATGATGTGAAAAGGGATGATGTAGTGGATTTGTATGTGGAGCACTTCATAAATACACCTGTTGTGAATGGGAAGGTTGTGTACAACACAAGTGCATTTAAAAAAATAAAGCTTCTAAAGAGGAAGAAGTAGTAATTATAATTGATGGTTATGAGTAGAGTGAAGAAAATATTATTAAAGTAGAGAAAAAATAATAAAGAAGAAGAGAATGGTGAATTTATTGGTGGGGTGTTGGGCATGTCAATAAAGGAGTGAATGGATAGAAAAATGACCAAGTCAATATGAATTTTATAGGAAAGAAAGTTGTATTGTCAACGAGAGAGCGAATGAGGAGGAAGATGGCCAAGTCAATGAGGGAGTGGATGCAACTTATAGTGATGAAGGCCATCTAGGATAATTAAAAGATGAAAAATATAGTGAGGTTTCACTTGATGATAATGACTATAATGAGGATTGGGATTGGACTAATATGTTGCTACCTAAAAGTCAAAATCCTATTGTTAATAAGAATGATGCCCCTTATAGGACTAATGTAGCTACTTTTGAAGAGTTTAATGATGAAGATGGTGACTTAGATGAATTAGATACCCTCCATTGTCTCAACAAATTACCCATAACCTATTATAAGTTTCACTAATAGAGGCATTTTCTTACATACAAATACATTATAATGGTAAATTAGGCAATGGTTTTAAAAATCATAATCAAAAGGACAATGATAATCCTCCAAAAGCAATTTGCAAAAGCCTTCCAACACTCTTCATCCTTTTAGTCTTCTCCACCTTCAACAAATTCCTCAAATTTCTTTTCTCACACCTATTAACCCTAGCATTGAATCATTCAAAGAAGTTACATCTTCTTTTCCCTATCCTCTACCCTCGAACAAAGATATTTTTATCTTCTTATTCAAGAATCATTTAACATAAGCTCAACAAACGTTACCTAATACAACCCATAACCTTCAACGATGCCAATGATTTTCTTTTGACTAAGCAATCAACAATGAAAATTCAACGTCACAACATTGTTGCCTCCTCCTTCACAATTTGGAATATGATGCAAAAGAAACTTAAAATATTTTACTATTGCCCTTCATGGTTCTCGCAATTGAAAAAATGCTTCTACAAAAGTGCAAATCAATTGCTCCACTAAGCTCTTGTAATAAAAAGGATATGTGAATGAGAAGACACTCTAGCATAACAAAGAAAAAGATGAGTAATCTGTAATAATATTGTAAAAATTTCTTAATACCAAATTTTATTTTTTTTATAAAACCAACCATGTCACTTTAAAAAGTAATAAAACAAAGATTATCTCAGGACAAAATTCACGAGATTGTGAAGCATTGGATGTAAAAGTGCAAAGTGCAATTAAGCCTATTTATTATTCAAAATCAACCACACATGCACATTGTGGTCAATGTTCCTTTTCCTTTTTTATCTATTGGAAATAAGAAAAAACTTAGACACACCACAAAAATTAAGAAGAATAAGAAGAAAATTTTATTGATCATATTTTGTATTGCATACAATTGAATGTATTTACTTATAAAAGTCTTATAATATATAGGATCCGTTAACCCTTCCCTAAACAGAATTAACCATTCACATTAATAGAGTTAACCAGCTAATAAAATACTAATAATTTCTTAACAAAATTACTCTTGTGTGTGTGGACCATTTGAGTAACAATTACTAGCTTAAAATGCTAGGAAAAATTGAAAGTTATAGACACATGTAGTTAATAACTAATACAAAATTGGTCAAATTTGTACAATATTTGGTTATTTATGATAATATAAAAATATCATATTATTGGAGCATTTTTTATACGCGTCCAAAATAACCTGAATGTTTTGATGATAACAAACATTATGACTAAGGAGAGATGACTAATGTTTTGTTTTAGTACTTAGTTTTTCAAAAGTACAACAAAGTCATCACAGTACAAAAGAAAAGGACTGCATCTATATGAAAAGAACTTGTTTATTAATAAGTTAATCAAACTACGTTCAAACGTGTTCATCGTTCATACAAGGACTTCATCCAATAATATAACCTTGTCCAATAAAGGACTTAGTCTCCTTGTGTAAAGCATTTTGTTTTCTATTCTTATCATATCTCATAACTCGCTTTCTAATCTATGCTTAACTACTATAATATATCTTTGCAAATGTCTCATGTAACATTTATATTATATATATATGTTATGTTCTATTATGCTTTATTTTTTAGAGTAGTAAAAGGTTCCTCCTAAGCTTTGAAGAAACAAGTCAACCTTGATACATGAGAGTCTGATCAAGCCTTTACAATTATAGAAACAAACAAAATGAATGTCTCTTGTCAAACAAAGTAAGTATGGTTAAGGAAAAGGAAAAATAGTTTTTTTTTTGTTGCAACTTTTTCTCTGTCCTCAGAAAAAGACAAAGTCTTTACTACAACAATGCAAAGATTCATCTTTGGCATTTAATGTACAAATGCTTCTCTCTCCATGTAGAACGATATCTTTATTTCCTATGTTTATATATAATCCTTCAAGTGAAGAAGACGCACAAGAAGCAAGATATTGAACGAGAAAAATATGAAAAGAAAAATGAGATAAAGTACAAACACTCAAAAGCTCATAGAAACTTTAAAGTGCTCTTTGAATGACATCTTAGGAAAGTTTTTGTAAAAGCTCTTTTAGCGAAAAAGTTTTTCTTTTTATCTTTATATTTCTTTGCTAAGCAAAGTTAAGCTTTTGCTTGTAATTGTTATATGCTCACCTAGTGAGTTATGTTTTGTAAATCTATTTCAATTTTTGTAATAGCCTGGAAAAGTTGTGTTAAAGAATATTTGGTATTGCTTATAATCAGGTAGATTACAAGTGTTGTATAACCTAAAAAGATTTTCAGAATACTTGGTTTGTAAGCCAATTTGGCTTAGTGGAGTAAATCCTTCATGTTGAAGGGACTGAATGTATCTCTTGTGGAAGAGTGAACTATGATAAAATCTTTATTCCCTTTCTTTCTCTCTTCCCTTCTCTGCTTTTGTACTACACCTTCTTGGACAGTCTATTTGGACAATGTTTGCAAACTTATATATCTTTGTGTTTTTGAAAAGCTTTAAAAATTACACACACAATTCAATCCCCCTTCTTGAGTGTTTCTTGTTTCTTTACATATAATACTCTATTCTTGACAAGTTAAAAATTAAAGTTAAGAATTACGAAAAAAAAAATTAATAACCATCCATTTAAACTCTCCATTTTCAATAAATAGAAACAACTTAAATATGTTGGAACATAACTCTATGCGTCCAAAATGACTCAAGTGTTTTGATGATAACAAACATCATGTGATGCACCCTTGGATCCATAATCAAGACCTAGCTTTAAGTAAAACCTAGATTAACAACGAAATTGGGAACCAAATTTAAGGAAAAAGAAAAATGTGAAAATGGACAAGGAAGAAGATGAAGTTCGCCACTAATCATAGAAAATTAGATAAGGGAAGTGAGATTTGCCACAAGCATCATGAAAGTTTGATAAAAATAAAGGTTTCTTGCTCAAGACAAGAATAGAGAAGCTCTCAAATAGTGCAAAACACAACTCAATTTCATTCAAAAGTGATTAAGCTAATTACAAGGAGGACTTATATACCTTTGATTAAGTCCTAATTAAGGTCCCCAAATCCTAATTAAGCTAAGTGAATGAAAGCCCAACCCAAATGGTCCAAAAATGCAAGCCAACAAGTCTATTGGCCTAGCAATCAAATTAGCGAGGAAAAGGTTAGCTATCGAGTTAGCGACGGAATGACTAGCTAGGAAAATGACATCTAAAATGGGCTTTGACTCAAGACTATGCTATTGTACTTGAAAGGTACCTAAAATACCATGAAAATACAAGAAAAATAATATTTTTCTTGCTCTATACATTGCCCTTATGAAAGCTGGACAAGTGATATAAAACTAGGCCTTCTTAGACCTCCTCTTGGCCATTAAGTGTGGCCAACTTGAGTTGCACCTCCTATTGGATTCTCTTGAGCCTCTCCTTAGTCATGGGTCCTTCAAGTGTAGGGTTGGCTTATTCATTCATGCCTCCTTGATGTCCTTGAGTGTAGTCTCCCATATATATACCAAAAATGGATAATATACTATGATTAACCATTGTTCTCTAGATTTCAGAAGAACTACAAGTTATTGAACTTAAAGGTTGGAACACATCCATATAAAAGAAACCGATTTTAAATAGAAGTTCATCTACTACATCCATAAGAAGCTACCATCCAAAGGACATTTTCAACGTCTATAACGAGACTCAGCATCCATAAAGTCACTCCCTGTCCAAAGCATACTCCCAACATCCACAATGGGACTCAATGCCAAAGGACATTTCAGCGTCCATAGAATCACTTGTTGTCCAAAGGATACTCTTAGCTTCCATAGAGTAACTCATTGTACAAAGAACATTCCCAATATCCATGGCGATACTCACAATCCAAAGGACATTCTGTGTCCATAGAGAAGCTCACTATCTGAAAAGAGAGCTCAGCATCCATAGAAGGAATCAACGTCCAAAGACGAAGTCAAGGGTCTATAGAAGAGTTCAACATCCATAGATGTGGTGATCGTCCAAAGAGGGACTCACTGTCCAAAAAAGAGACTTACCATTCAAAGGACATGTTTATCATGCAAAGAAGGATTCACCGTCCAATATGAGAGCTAAATATTCCAAGGACTCATCCGACGCATAGAATAGTGCGACATCCAATGACAAGTTCACCGTCCACAAGTAAACTCAACATCCAAAGACGCCCCTATTATCAAAAGGAGAGATCGTTCATAAAGTGGAATGACTATACTATTCAAAATCAGGAAGTATTTTTCTTAAAAGCGTAAAGTTTTGTTTATCTTGCTTATCTTATTTCGTGAATTCTTTCATTAGTATAAAGAGCTGATTGTCTAGATCCAACATTCAAATGTGGAAGAATAGCAACAAAGATTTTATAATATAAGTCAAGTCTGATAAAATGAAGCCCAAATTATGACTCAATTCAAAACGAACCAACATAAGCTTCATCACTCATCAACAGTAAACAACACGTAGAATTCAGAGAAAAACAAATTTTTCCCAACATAATCTTCTTTATCTTCAAAAAAGAGGAGCCTTTGTAGAAATCAAAATTGCAGCATTTAATGCTTACACAATCACTCCTCATGCGCAAGCAACGTTCAATTTTTGACATGCTATAAGAAGGGATGAATCAAGCTTGAACAGAGTAGAGAATATGAAAACGAAAAAGAACTAAAAGCACAAATAATGTGATGCACTCTTACGCTCTTAAAGTTGCTTTTGGATGACACTCTTTTCACTCTTTGTATAGTTTAATTAGCTTAGCAAAGCTAAATCTTTGTGAATTATATTGTAATATGTTCACTATGTGAGTAGAGTTTGTTGCAAAAACTCATTAAGTTGGTGTGATAGCTAGAAGAGGCTAAGTGACAAAGAATACTTGGTTTTCTTGTAATTAGGTAGATTACAAGGGTTGGAATACTTGGAGAGGTAGATAATACTTGGTTTTCTTGTAATAAGGTAGATTACAAGGGTTGTAATACTTGAAAAGGCAGATAATACTTGTTTATAAGTCAAGTAGACTTAAGAAAATTTCTTAGTGTTGAAGAGACTGGATGTAGCTCTATTGAAAGAGTGAATCAGTATAATCTTTGTGCATTTTTCTCTCTTACTCTCACTCTTTTATTTCTACACTTATTTTGATGGTCCCTATTGAACGACTGGTTTGGATGCTCCCTTTAGACGATCATATCAAATTGTGTTTTAAATCCTTTAGATTTGCTAAAAGCTTTCAAAAATCACACACACACAATTCAACCCCCTTCTTGTGTGTTATCTTTTCCTTCAATTAGTATCAAAGTTCACCCTCTAGGGGTTGAGAATTTAACAGTGCAAGGGAAACGATCCTAAAAGCTATGGAACTAAAGGACACATAGTGAACAAATCTACTCTATTCAAAGGCCAAAACTACGACTATTGGAAACAAAGAATGATGACATTCTTTGATGCATGTCACATTAACATGTGAGACGTAGTTGAAAATGACAATTATATCCCTACCAACAAAGAAGAAGCAGGGATTCCAAGATCTTCGTGGAATGAAGAATAGAAGACAAGGTACCTTCTAAACTCAAAGACTAGAAACTTTCTCATGTGTGTTTTAACAAAATCAGAATATGAGAAAGTCCATAGTTGCAAGTCGTCCAAAGAATTGTGGGACACTCTTGCTCTAGCTTACAAAGGTACATATCAGGTAAGAGACTCTAAAATTAGCATGCTAGTACACCAATATGAAATGTTTAAAATGAAAAATAATGAAACCATTGATCTAATGTTTGGAAGATTCCAAACAATTATAAATAATCTTAGATCACTAGGCAAAACTTATGATAATTATGATCATATAACAAAACTTTTAAGACTTCAAAATGAAGAATAATACAACATATTATAATTCACATTTCGTGAATTTCATTACAACTAAAGGCTATTAAAATAATGTAGGTTCCTAAATAAAACAGTGAAAAAATAACTTTTTGATAAGCAATTACATAACACAAATACATTAACAAGTGCAAAAGCTTTAAAACATCAAAATCTATTAAAAAAATGTTTAAGCAACACTTGAGATATTCATGTGTTAACCATGACTTAAACAATAGTTAATGACTAATACTAGTTGGTTAAATTTGTGACAGATAATATGTAACTTACTTATAGACTACTTGACCAAATGTTATACCATCATCTAATTAAAATACATACTCATAATTGAATCAAAGTACTATGATATGCACACAAACAATCAAATAAAATGTGATTTTCACATTATGATTTAATATAGAATTTTAAAAGTAGTCAAATACAAGTTATAAAAATAATAGTTTAGTTCAAAGTTTAATTCTAAAAATCAGCCCCATTTGCTAAAAAAGAAATTGTTTATGTGAGCTCCAAGCAATAATCATTTTTTTATTCTTTATTTTTTTTCCTAACAATCGTTTTTCCATTTTTCTTATCATTTCCTTACACTTTCATACACATAAATCAACATCTACAAATAACAAAATTAAAAGAAGAAAAAAAATCTTCCTTCCATGAATGTTCTTCTCCCATTATTGACTTCACGTTACTACAAGAATGATCATTGAAAAAGAATCGATATCATTGCTCATTTGGTTGAGAAAGAAGCACTTATTCTTTATATGACTACAAATTCATGGTAGAACCCTACACATATAGAATACAATCATTTAAGATTGAGAGATTGGTTATTCAACCATAATATTTTTTAAAAGTTCTATTATATTTTCCTACAATAACATATAAAGCTTTGTTACACAAATCAAAAACAATGTTTAAATTTGATTTATAGTTAGAGATTGAGTTCCAGCCTAAAGACCTTATTAATGGAAACAACATCCCCTATGATCTTTAACCTAATTTTAGTCAAGTCAAATTTGGAGGTGCAAAACCTTTTGATACTTTTAATGGTCTCTAATAGATCTCTATTGTAGAGTTATCATAAAGCTTGGAGGTATGCTAAGATCTCCAACAACCTTGATAATCAAATACCAAGGACTCCTTAATGCATAGTCACCTCATTTTACATTCATGCCTCAAATGCACCAGAAAATCTTATCAATAAATCCATTAATAGTTTAAAACATGGTGATAACCAAACATATAGCCTAATTGGGTAATAGGATATTCATCATTTTCAACTTTGAGTAATTATTTGTCTTGTTATTTGGTGCAAGATTCAAAATTATCAGGAACTATACTTTTACTAGAAATGTTAATATGTTTCACTAATCATCATATGCTACATATTATAGTAAAAATAAATAAGAACTTCGTAAATAAAGCCTAAAGATCATTAGTAACCAACACAAGTTATGAATTAGCCATTTCATTATTCATAATCAACCAAACACTAGTAATGACTAAGACATGTGATAGAGCATTTTTTAGACACTTAATAATGATTTATGCTGGACATATTTGACATCATTTTATTGTTAATCATTTTATTGTTAATATTGATACATTTGTTGAGTCTTGAGTTATTGGACCTAATTGAGTTTAGTTGCTAATCTTTGCTTATTTTTGAATTTAATACTCGTTATGATGTTGTTGTCTTGTGCAAGTCACATCTAAAGCTATAGACTTTTAAATTGGACAATTTTGAAGGCTCTGGAAAGCTAAGACAAATATCTATAACATTTTGCTTTGAGCTCAACCAATTTCTATCTTCTTCTGTGTCAAAAATCCGCGTGAAGTTGAGGCCTCTACACCCACTCTATTGGGTCTTTCTTTGTATATTCTAACCTAATTTTGGTGGGCCTTTGGGTTGCGAATTCCTTTGCCTCATACCACCTTCCTTAGCATTTAGAGCATGTAAGAGTTATTTATGGTTAGTTTGATTTAGTTATGGTTTGTTTGAGTTAGTTATAGTTAGTTTGAGTTAGTTATGGTTAGCTTAAGTTAGTTATGGTTAGCTTGAGTTAGTTAGGGTTAGCTTGAGTTAGTTAGCTAGAATTTGATTAGACACTTATGGGACCTTTCACAATGGGAGGAGTTTTTTGGATCACAAATTTTCTCTCTTCTCATTTTCGTTTTTCCTTTGTATTTTCCTACATTTTTCTATGATGATTGCCATGGAAAGTTAAGGTCTTTTGTCAATTCAAGATTCCATGATTGTAGCTAGGTTTGAGTTCTTGAATTTTCCTTATGAAAGTTTTACTATGTTTCTCTTTTCTTTCCAATTCTTGACCTGTTTTCATGATTATGATTTCGTTTGAAGTTTTGAATTGTGCTATGTTAGGTAATCAATTGATCACCTAAATCAATCAGTTAAGTGCTCGAATCCATGCTAATTAGGAGCTGCAATTGTAATATCAATTTGCATGGATAAATGTTAGATGATTATCCAATGAATCTTTGGTTGATATGAATTTGCACCCTTATTAGAACCGTGATAGAAAACTACATGATTTGATCCTTGGATTGGTGTTTCATAATTCAATTACATTCTATTTTCGCTCTGCATTTCATAACCTCATAATTCTGTTCTACGTAATTTTAATTTTCTGCATAATTCTGTTTTGTGCATAATTCTGTTTTGCACACAAATCCCCCTTTTTTGCATTCCAATTTGGTTTCAGTTTATTAACGTTTCAGTTTATTAAGGTTAGACATTACAAGATTGTATTATTGAGATATTCGACCTAAATTAGTTTCTACATTGCAAATATAGGAAAAATCTACTAGTTTTAATAGTATTTCAACACCACTACCACCATGCAACCACTTTTTCTTTTCTTACAATTTTTCTTTTTTGTAGCTCTTTCTTTCCCACTTGGGTAGTCCTTGTTTTCTTTTTCAAGGGTCTACACCTCTTTCTTTCACGCCTGGGTTTCCTTTTCTCCCATCCAGGTTACCTTTCTCACACCTCCTTTTTCCTACTTAGATTTCCTCTCTCAGCTCCAACTTACCTTTCTCATTGTTGTTCTTCTCCATACTTCTCTTTCCAAACAAATAGAGTTTGTTTTCTTTCTCTCACTTTGATTTTGTTCAATTTCAATTTTGAAATTTATTTCACTCCATGTAATCTTGTTTATGATGTAACTATCTCGACAAAATTTTTATCTTACATGACTGTCTAATAGATGTCATTTTTAAGTGGGGTCCATTTACCTTTTCTTATTATTTTTCATAGACATTCACTAGTTTGATTTACAACACAAGCTTATTTGAATTGCGCTTAAATATTATATTATATTATAATAAATATATAAATTAAATAAGTTGTATCTCACATAATAACTCCTAATATTTTATTCACTTTTCAAATAATAGAGTGATATTTTTATCCATCCCATACTAATTTATTTTAATGCATTTCACTCGATCGTTTTTAACTTAATTCTTTATATTATAATTTTTTGTAATGCAACTTCTTAAAATACAATGATCAAACTTGCTTTAACTTTCCGAGGATGGTTTTAAACAACACAAGTAAGCGGCGAGATAATTATGTCCGATAAATCGCTAGTTAATAATTTGCTTAACTTAATATATTTTCCATTGTACAAGATGTGAGTGTTCAAAATTTAATTATATACAATATTTTTTTTCAATTTTCTTAAACTGAGCACACTTGCGCGCCAAAACAAACTAACCATAACGACTCTCATTCGTGGACCCCACCTTACCAGAAACTCTCCCTCGCAACTGCAACTGTCACTGCACTGTGCAAACAGTTCAAGAAACAACACCTCGCGTGTGAAAACGAAGAATAAGAATCGGGTAAATAAATTCATTCATTAAACGATCATTCAAAACCTTATGCTTTTTTTTATTTTCTTTTTCTCTCCATTTCGTTAAATTGAATTTGATTTCGTGTTTGGGAACCGAGAAATCAGTGGAAAATAGAAAGAAATGATTTGCAACTACGTCTACGTGAATCTCGCCGTGGTGGTCTTCTCGGCGACTTTGATTGCTCGGTGTTTGGCATATACGGATCCACCTGACGGTAGTTTAAGAAACTGTTCATTCGTTCTTGATTATTCTTGTATTGTTCACTGAAATGATTGAAAATTGTTTAAGTGCTTGTATGAGATTTAGTATGAGATGTGCATTTGCATTGTCTTTAAATGTAATCAATTTCAAAATAGGAGATTGTGTGTAATTTCGTTTTGTGCAGTTTTCCCATTGTCTCTGCATTCTGACTGCATTTTCTGTGATTGTATGCTCTTTTTTAAGATTTTCTCCGGAATATTGGTTTTGGCCAAGATTTTAAAAAAACGATATGTGACCACAATTTTAACTGCAACTTAAAAAAAAAAAAAGATTTTCGTAATCGCAATTGTGACAACATTTATCTGCAATTTCCTGTTACCATGACTGTAACCGTAGTTTAAAATCGTGGTGTCGGCCTTTAGCTTTTATGATATGATTTTTTTAGTGTTTCCAAAACTGCGGTCCATTTATCTTACTTTGACGGAATAACCAAAACAGTAGAAGATTACTCATTATTGTTGAATTCATATAGAGATAACTTGAAGATGACAGATTTAGCTAGAGAAATAGAGAACTCATGTACTTGTCACTTGTGTGGGTGTGTTTGTAAACGAGGGGGGGAAAGTATTTGCTTGACCATCAATCAAGAATTACTGAACTCGTTTTGGTATAGCTCACACTTCGCATAGCTTTCTGCTCTCACTAAGCTATATATTTTTTTGTAATTTTTTTATAAACAGCCATAGCTCTACAGGATCTATACAGGGCCTTAAACAACCCACCGGTGCTGAATTCATGGAACGGTGTTGATCCTTGTGAGGAATCTTGGACAGGAGTAGCATGTTCTGGGTCATCAGTTATACACCTGTAATGCATCGACTCTATTGATAATACTCTCATTCAGATTATAATGACGCTAATAAATAAACCTTATACCTGCTCTCTTCTTCATGCAGCAAAATTCAAGGATTAAACCTTACTGGGAATCTTGGAGGCTTGCTCAATAATCTACAAAACTTAAAGGAACTGTAAGTGATTGTATGGCTTTAAGTTCTAATGGGGATGATTTATTGTCAAGATCTGCGATTTACTTACTTCCAAATTCTGGGTTTTTTAGTGATGTCAGTTTTAACAACATAGTGGGTGAAATACCACAGGGTTTACCCCCGAATGCCACACATATGTAAGCCTACTGTTCTTTTCTTTTTGTTTCTTCGTGACTATGTTCTATGCTTGCAGGTTAAGTATACCTGTATCTTCAGCAGTGCGTTTTTCTGAAAAATTTTCTCTATTGCAGAAATATGGCTTGCAACTATTTGAGCCAAACTATCCCCCATTCATTGTCAACCATGAATAAACTAAGACATCTGTGAGTTACATTAGTATTGATTTTAGCTCAAGCATGATCGAGGACAAAAATAATAGAAATTAGAATGCTCTTGACCAAAATGTCCATTGACTTGTTTCTTTATGCTCCCTCGTCTCTTTTGACTATGATATAGTGTTTTGAGTTTTACAAATGGCAGCGAAAATCACCACCTTTGTCTTGCAGGAATTTAAGCCATAATTTCTTGTATGGGCCCATTGGCAATGTGTTTACTGGCTTAGATAATCTCAAAGAAATGTATGTCTTCTTCCCGAGTCTTTTGCTATTGCATTTTAATCAAAATGAAAGGAATAACTGAAAATTAGATCGAGTCGTGAGAAAGTGAGGCG
Organism: Mucuna pruriens; assembly: GCA_025330945.1. Classification (NCBI taxonomy): domain Eukaryota; kingdom Viridiplantae; phylum Streptophyta; class Magnoliopsida; order Fabales; family Fabaceae; genus Mucuna; species Mucuna pruriens. Next base: position 273,400 of record JAENHJ010000226.1, read on the forward strand.
ATAAAATATAGATGTTTTGACTATTTTTGTTTAGATCTCAATCTATCAACTCACAAAGGATGATTTCCTACCCTCAGGGACCTTTCGTACAATAATTTCACAGGTGATCTGCCGAGTTCATTTGGTTCCTTGACAAACCTTGATGGTTTGTAAGTTTCATCTTTCTTACACCCTTACCCTGTTTCCTAAACTTAATCTGTATTTCATCTTATACTCAGACAGGACTTTTGTCAGTCATGTTGGTTTGATCTGTAGCATGGTGCATATTTGCAGGTTCCTGCAGAATAACAGATTCACCGGCTCAGTTACCTACCTGGCTGAGCTTCCACTCATCGATTTGTAGGTTATCACTTAAACATTTTTCACGTTGTATGACTACAGTTCTATTATTTGCTAATTTGTCTGTTTTGTCAGGAACATTCAAGACAATATGTTCAGTGGCATTCTTCCACAGCATTTTCAGTCCATACCAAACTTATGGTTAGTGATAATGACTATTACTAGTTTTAATCACCTTGGATATGAAATAATGGACACAACATCGAAAAGTAACCGTCTCCCCTTAATTAGGATTGGAGGGAATAAGTTCCATGCCGTGGACGACTCTCCTCCCTGGGCATTTCCTTTGGATAATGTACCCACTGAGCAAAACACTAGTCGCCCACCCATAACTCAGGCAAATGCCATCGAGAACTATGATCATCCTAAAGTAAGGAAACAAAAAAAAACGTATGGGTCCTGGAGGAATAGCTTTTATGGTTGGTGCAGGAACATTATTGGCAACAGGTTTTGCGCTCTTCATTGCGATCCGTTTGAATAAACTTCATACACAGAGACAGGAGAGCTGTGAAAGCAGCCATAGCTCATTGCCTTCTTATCCAATCAGTGCAACCAAAGGTAATTAATTCTTACACGGGCATATAGATGGTGAGGCACTCCTAGTCAAAGCCAAAATCCATATGACTGAATCATATCCTAAATTCCTAATAACGTTAACATGATCTCAAAATTTTCTTGTTCATTCCATACGCAGATTTAACATTAAAATGACCGAATATGCAGTAAGATAGATAGAAAGGGAGTGAGTGTAAGTTAGCGACACCAAACAAAACATATATCCCGTTAAGATATATTGCCAAATTTCACTCAATTTCTTTCTCTTTCTGTATAATATGTCAGGATGGCATTCCATTTATTAGTTCTTTAAATTAGTATCCATCTTTGATCGTGCTTTTCTTTTTCTCACCATTTTTAATGGTGATAGACGTCTCTACTACAGCAATAGATGAGAGCCTGCGAATCCCACCTTACAATGCTGCATCCCTTTTGGGTCCAAGGCGATTAGCTTCCCAGAACCATAAAAGAACAGGGGAAACGTCAAGAAAAAGTTATTCCGGCAGAGACAGATTCACCGGAAGGACAAAGGTTTATACAGTAGCGGAGGTTCAGTTGGTTACAAACAGTTTCAACGAAGACAACCTTCTGGGAGAGGGATCCCTTGGTCCTGTTTACAGAGCCGAATTTCCAGAAAACAAGGTACCTTCTAAACAGTAAATCTCGTTCAGATTTCAAAAATGTTGCTTTCATTCATAATATATCTCCTTTTCTTCTTTATAAAAGGTTTTAGCAGTGAAGAATGTCAACATGGCGGGCATGTCTTTCAGTGAAGAGGAGAAGTTCTTAGATGTCGTTTGTACCGCCTCCCGTCTAAAGCACCCTAACATTGTTTCACTTAAAGGCTACTGTTTGGAGCACGGACAACATCTTCTTGTCTACGACTATGTCAGAAATTTAACTCTAGATGATGCTCTTCACAGTGCAGTATACAAACCTTTATCATGGGGCACCCGTCTCCGGATTGCTCTAGGTGTTGGTCAGGCCCTGGAGTAAGTTCCATGTTTCCACTCAAATTTATTTCTTGTTGAATATGTCTCAACCCTGACACATACACAAATGTTTACAGCTATTTGCACTCGACGTTTTCTCCTCCTGTCGCCCATTGCAACTTAAAGGCTGCCAATGTTCTACTGGACGAAAATCTTATGCCTCGTGTTACTGACTGTGGCTTGGCTATTTTGAGACCACTAACAAGCAATAAAGTCAAAATTCGGGTAAGTTTCTGCAAGAATCAGCATCAGGTTTAAATAGGTTACTAACTCCTGTAAGAAAAAGTTCTCGTGCCTAAGTTCTAACCTAAGTTCTAACTAACAAAAGCTATAGAGCTACCAACTAAAAGATCATTGATGGACATAATAATTACATTTTTACTCAATGCTCACAAGCTTTTGGATGATTTATCGTCAAAATAACCACTCTTTCAAAGCTGACCCAACTGAAAAACGGACGTCCCATTATGAAGATAAGACTGTGTGTACATCCCTTGCTCTTGTCTTGTTCATTAGGTGCAATAGTGTTTGCACTTGCACTTTCTAGGTACAACTAATTTAACTAAACCATGGACATAGATTCAGTGACTAATTTGTTGATTGTCGAAAACAGGCTTCTGAGATTGATATTAGAGATACAGGATACAGTTCACCTGACCATGGGCAACCAGGAATTGGCAGCACGAAGAGCGACATCTTTGCCTTTGGAGTGTTGCTTCTTGAACTGTTAACAGGAAGAAAAGCTTTCGATGGGTAGATATTATCTTGTGTCATTTAATTCCTTGTTCCTTCTCCCAGGGTTGTTGAATGATGGCCTTTGTTTCTCTTGCAACACAGTTTGAGACCAAGGGAAGAGCAATATCTGGCAAAGTGGGCTTCATCAAGGCTTCACGATAGCGACAGTTTGGAACAGATGGTGGATCCGGCAATTAAAAGGACATTTTCTTCCAAGGCTCTTTCTCGTTATGCTGACATAATCTCCCTCTGCATTCAGGTATTATTTCGATTTAAATATCGAGTTAAACTAAGTTAAATAAACATGAAGGTAGTAATGATTGGGTGTTGCATACAGCCTGTAAAGGAATTTCGACCTCCAATGTCTGAAATCGTGGACTCTTTAGTAACATTTTCTCAAAAGCTCGTTTCGAAGAGCGGTGCATCAGATGGTACTGAACTTGATCCACTTGACAGGTCTTTTCGTACAACCACCTCCCGCTTTATTGGTTCACCCGCATTGAGCTATGTATCCGCCTGATGTTCTCACTCGGTATCGTGCTAGAAAATAGAAATTTAACTTCATTTCTGTTCTCTTCTTTTGTATTTCCTTGTCTTACGAGCCACAAAATTTGAACTGGAATTTCACATATAAAAAGGATTAGCTTGAATTTCACCTCTAACATTAATGTTTCACATATAACTTATTTAAATTTATTTTATGACATAAATATTTGAGTAAGTATTTAAGAAACCTTATGAAAATAACTTATAATATGTTTATAAGATATTTTCAGTTTATTTTTGCAAGCTGTTCAAAATAGTTTATGAAAATAATTTATTCTTAATTATAAAAATAACTTATATGTAACGATAAGTACTTATTTAATAAACAATTAAATTATCTACTTAAACGAATTCTAAATACCAATTACAAGATGTACATAATCCCATGGCACATGTTAACTTTTAATTTTAAGAAAATGCATGTATAAGGCTGAGAATAGGTGAAGACTTTTATTAAAAAAGTACTTAAAAGGGATAGACTTTAGGTCATTAAAAAGGCCTAAAATAATATTTTTTTTTAATATTATCATAATTTTTGTAATATATTAAAATCATATATTTATTTATTTTTTGAAATATTTAACATGTTGACTTATATAAATAATGAAGTTTATAGATTTATTAAAGAATAAATTTATATTTTATTTAGAAGTCTTATTATAAAATAGACTTTTAAATAAATTACCATTAAGGTCACATTACATATAAAAAATAGATTAATTTTATATAAATAAATTAGACTTTAACTTTTATAAAGTCTAATCTACTTATTTTCATTCATGTCTTATGTCTTGTATATCAGTAATTAATTTTTATAGTTTATTTAAAAAAAAAATTAGTTTATTAGCATATTAACTTATTCAAGAATAGATCAAACCTATCTCAAAACATTAATAAAAAGTAGACCTTTAAATAAATTAAGATGTCAAGTTAAACTTACAAAAATATTTCACCATGTTTAAGTTTAAAAGAAAGCTTATAACAAATGACAAATTAAGCTTAGACTTTAAATTTTTTAAACAAGTAGTCTATTTAACTAAAGTATTATTCAATCCCATTTATTTTCAACCTATTTTCATCATGTAAATCTTTAAGTCTTTAAGTTATAAAAGTAACTCTCCTAAATTTTAATAAATTAATATCAATTTAATCTTTAAATTAAATTGAGAACAAATTTATCCTCGTGAATTTTTAAAGTAAGGTTTTTCTTACTAGAAACCCACTAGTTGGATCTAACGATTTATGAATCATATCTATAGACGAACAATTGACCTATAAATCTTTCTTAGTTATTTCCCCCTCAATCTTCCTCTACCTCTCTAGTCATACATGCAAGCCGTCTTCACTCGTGCCTAAACCACCTAAAACAAATTTCCACCGTCTTTTCTACAAAAGATGTAACATTAACTTTTTTTCTTAATGCATTCATTCTTAATTTTATCTTTTTCTACATTTATCCATTCACCCGATGCGATATTCTTATTTCAGGTACATTTCATTTCAGAAACAAAGTCCTTTTAAAATAACTTTATCGATTATTGAGAGATGCCCGACCATGCAGATATAGGGCGTCCTGCTCAGAATATACCCTTTAGCCTGTGGCCTAGTGTTAGTTGTTTTAACTTGTTCCTTGGTTTCCTGCATATTCCTTGTACATACCACATTCAATGACATGGCACAACATGAACTGATATTTCGCAACATTATTCGTTAGTGATTTTGATAGAAGTGTATGTCGACTTCAAACTTCTTCTTGCGGGTTGCATTCCTTTCTGTCACTAGTAAGAAACATTGCACATTTGCACTTGTTGCCTAGTCTCTCACGTCCTTATTTGAAATTCAAAAATAATACTAATCATAAGCCAAAAACAATTGCATCTTAGTATCTTCTGCTCGTAAAATCAGTAAGGATAAAACAGCAGAATGACAAAGTACCAAAAGTTACTTCATTCAGTAAGAATTATCAGCGTATGTATCCTTGGCATTGTCAAAGCTCTGTTCTTGACAGAAATGAACAGGTAATGTAAAAAATAACAAAAAGAAATTCTCTTAAGTAATTTCGGCCAGCCACTATCCACCTAAAGGCTTGATCATCATAGATGGAAATTTCTCTTCCTCATGCTCCAACGCCACTAGTCAAAAGAGCGTTGATCTCTCCAATTATATTAACTGGTCTTCCATCAAACATGGATGAAAGTGTACTCTCACACAGTTTTTTCAGCTCCTTTGTTTTTGCCATAGCCGCATCCTGCAATTCACTCAACAGTTAATCTGTCTCTTCTATAACAGGGGGAGAGTGAAAGAGGGGATAACGTGTAAAGTTATTAAAAATAATGGAAGGGCTGAAGCAATATACTGATCTCTATATCCTGGTAGACGCAAAACTAAAACTGAAAAATGAAAAAGAAGTGACATTGTTCTGTTCTTGTTAAAAAACCATTTCATCCCATCTAAGGATTGTCTTAATTAACAAAAAAAAGGGTAAATCAGTGGTACTACAAGACTATTTTGCATGTGGATAATGATGCCCACCCTCACCTTACCTCCATAAGTCTACTAACTGCTATCAGCCATGCAAGATTATTTTTTGGTAACAGCCATGCAAGATTATTTTTTAGTAACAGCCATGCAAGATTTAAGTACTCATTCGTTCCTTTTTCAAAAAAAAAAAAATTAATCTCACTCCAGAAAGAAAATCCCAACAGTGAACTTGCATGTTTGCTGGTTCTTTTTTTGGTAGAAACAGATTTTCTTTCCAAAATTTTAAGGATGTTGATAAAATAAAGTGATTATTTCTCTAAAATAAACTTCACAAAACACACAATGAGAACACATCGTAGCTGAGACTCCTGACTGAAGACTGAAACCATTATCAGATTTTTCCATTCTTTTATTTATTTATTTATCTCTTTTGGGACCTGCATGTTGCGATGTTTTGACATCACATATTCAATATATTATGAACTTAAAATTTTCTTCTATACTCATTTTAGATTAAAAAAACTCATTAGAACTTAATTACCCTTAACACAACCAGGTTTCCGAAATAGAATTATGAACTTGTTACTATTTAGCAGAATAAATTGTACCTAGTAATAGTTCAAATTCAAACTAGTGTAGGGATCACATGTCACTTTTGGAACCCAGACAACCAGGACAAAGGGGAAAGAGAGAGTACAAGAGAGAAGGGAGGGTTTATCCTATAAATTTGAAAATCAGTTGAATACTACGAATTCTCTCCCCTCAAGAATAGCAAGCACACAAAGGTAGAACTTACTTGCTTTGACCATGATGACGACAAAGAATTTTGCAGTTCCATACGTTTAGTAGCCAAGTCCTTCAATCCCTCTTTCAACTTGACTTCATGATGTTTCTTTTCCTCTAATGAACTGACTAGTCTGTCTAGAAATCTGAAATTTGGCCCAACATCACAATCAATGAACACAAAGATCAGATACAACAGGAATACTACTCAAGAAAGAAGAACCAAATAAAGCATTTAACATAATAAATGCTGTTAGCATACTTAATGCGGATTTGGTGAGTAACTTCCAAAATCTAACAAGCATGTGTACAAGCATAATATAAACAGAAAAAGAAAAAGTTGCAACTCCACCCCAAACATTTTAGCATTTTGAAAGATGTACAGAAGAGAAAAGCATGCATTAACCTGCCGTCCTGAACTTTAGCCATTCAAGCTACACAGTAATACAGAAATAGACAAGTTAAAATTCACCAAAAATCATCATCTTAGTGCACTACATAATAAACCAACTACTGAAGCCTTCAACTCTTCCCTTGGTTATGCAGGCCATACATTCCAAACTTCTAAATAAACTTATATCCAATCCAACTATGGCTCAACCTAAATCATTTTGTCTGGTTTTTGCTTGAAACATAAATCAGTTGTTCTTCGAGGTTCCAACTATCATTTCCCATTAATAATATGCAATTCAGTACATAAACTTGTAATCTCGTATATTAGTTGCCATTTTCAAAGGTAAATTTCAAATTCATCTAGTCATCATAGAAAAGCAAAACTGAGAAAATATCTGATACCACGGGATACTCTGAATGTGCATCTCCTAAGGATGAAATTTTAGGTATAAAATATCAAGTAGTACCTTTTGGAGTTGAGAATCATAATCAGATCCCTTGTCTTCCTATTTGTCAGCAATGAAATTGCCATAGAAATATCACTTTGCATTGTTTCTATAGCATCAGCAGCATACTGCTGTAGTACAAAGGGAGCGACTGCCTGGACTTGATTTTGCAGGGACAAAGTTTCCTCATTCCTCAACTCAGCCAACCGTTGATTTAAAAAGGATTTCATCTGATGGCATATAGAATCATTACAAAATTTAAGATTTGATCTGAAAATAAGAATGACATCAAAATAATAAATCCATACAGGGCAGGTAACTGTTTACTAGTAAGAAAAATAACATAAGATGTGAACAAAAATTACTAGATATATTTCTTTCTCTGTCTAAGGGGTGTAATATGATATGAAATTATATTATCAACCAAGAACTTAACAGAGTAAAGACGGTAAATTAGCATAGATATTATATACCTCATATAGATCATCAAGAATCTTATTTCTGTAAGCCGTATCTAAAAGCTGGCTCCTTTCTTCTTTGTTTTCTGTCAATTGAGATGGGGCATCTGGAAGAGAAGTCGGATTCTCCAGCACAACAGTTGGGGCACTATCATCATCAATGACATCAACCTGAGGAGTATCCACACTAATATCCCAAGATATATCTGCATGCGAACCTAGTTCTTGGTTTGATATAGTTGGATCAGATCCGATATCAAAGGCATTAATGATTTCATAAGGACCCAATCCATTACCACTATCCTCTGTTTCTTCTACAGTTCCAATGTCCCAATCAATTTGTGAACTCTCCACAGAAATATCCCAGTCAATGTCAGGCACAGCAATTTCAGCATTGTTTGTTTCAGGATTCAATTCATTTTTGCTTGAGTGATCATTAACATCATTAATAATCTCAGAGTCATCAGCAACATTTAAAGATGGGGGATTTTCGCGCATATTCTTCAAGTTTTGTAGTGCATCTCCCAAAGATCTCTGCAGTCATTTATTCATCTTAAATAACATATTCTGAACCATGCCAATCCTAATTGCTTCCTTGTAGGGACATCATTCAAAAGACTTGCAGGAACAATGCATGAAGTATTAAATAAGAATTTATAAATGAATAAGAATTCTAGTTTTGCCTTACATCCTTTTCAGTGTGAGCATCCCTGACAAAATTGGAATAATATTCAATTGCCCGTGACAAGTTGTCACTGTTTACAACATCTAGAATCTTGCTAAACGTGCTTGGAAGTAGTTTTGCTGTCTCCAGAAGTTCTACTCTGACATTTTTCCCCTGAAAAAAAATATAATTATGACCTGCATGTAACATAAAAATAAATTGTTCCCAACACAGCACAACAACAACAAAAGTCTCATCCCACTACATGAGGTTGGTTATATAAATCACACGACATTAACTTGTTTTCTCTGAGATATTATTCACCATAAGATACTCTTTAATGCTACAACATATAAATTGTTTTCTACAAAGTACAAACAGCCCAAAAATGCAAACCTGTAAGCCAAGCTCCTGACAAGCTTCAGCATATTTGACTGCCGAGAGTGCAGCACTTCTTTTTATATCAGCCTCCTTGCGATCTAGCTCTAACAGCTGCTGCTGAATCTTCTGCACCTGTTTCCTCTGATAAGGACTTCACAATGGAAACAAATACTCACCAACAAAACACCAAAACCCTTAAACAAATAGAACCACATGCTTTTCTTCAAAAAAGAACCCAAAGATCACAATGCTCACATTTCATAGCTCACATTTTGAATCAGAATCTGCGCAGCCTCACCAAGGAAAACATGATCCTTCTCAAAGGACTGCACGATGGCTTCCCATGCACCCTACCCAAATAATAACAGCCACAATTAACAATAAAAGGATTATAGTACACAACTATACACAGTTTATTTTTTTTTATGATGTCACAAGTATCCTCTATGATTTTTTTTTATGAGGTCACAACTATAAGAACAATCATGCTCAAGTCAAGTAAGACCATTATGGATAGCAAGAGTCTCCCTTGGAGCATTTATTGCAACGGAATTCCCCAAGGCTCGCACTCGAGACTTCAGAGTAAGCTAGAACAACCTCATACTAGTTTATCCAGAGGAAATGGTATACATTTTAGGACAAAATTTAGATACAGTATCGTAAGTACTGATGGTATTGTTCTCCAACCAAAATTGGAATTTCACTTCGGTAATTAGTAAAGGACTCCATTAAATGTCACTGCAAATTACCAAGGTGAAACTCCAATTCTAATTGGATAACAATACCAACAACATCTAAATTTTATCCTACATTTTATGAATGATTATAATGCACATTTTCTTTTAACTTATTTTGAAGAGTATCTTACCGCAGCACCTGATAAGCGACCAAATATGTTCCGGCTTTCCGAAGTAGACTTTAAGAGAATATCATATATCTGTTTGGCCTCCAAATAACCAATCCCTGAAAATAACATTGCCACTTCGATCATAACAATTATCTAATTTAATTTAGCCACCGAAGTTTATTATATTCATAATCGGTGAACAAATAATAATAATAATAATAATAATAATAATAATAATAATAATAATACACTTTGGTCAACATAATAAATTTAGAACCTTCGGGGTCTAGGGTTTGGAAAAGGGGGTCAGAGTCCTTGGGGAGGGAGGAAAAATCCTTGGAAATTCGGGCCCTGATCGCCGCCACGCGCTTGCGCCAGTCTGCGGGTACTCGCTTGCGATCGACCAACCATTCTGCAAAGGTCGCAAATTGGAATTGCGAAAGCGAGAAAATAGAAAAGGGAAAGACGAAAGAAGAGTAATAATTTTGGGACCTCCGAGACGAGAGAAAGTGATGTCAATGGGGAGGTTGCGAACGTCATCGGGAGTTTGCATTGCCAACGTCAATAAGGGACGTTCCTTCTTCTGTCTTCTCTTCTTTGGGAATTCGGGTTTCGATTTTGCTCTACCTCATCACTCGCACCTTCAACTCCTTTCCAACATCCATGATTTTTTCATGTATTTTATGAGTTTTGGGTTTGGTAGATTCCGGTGTAAATATTTTAAGTTTAATAGATTCTTACACTATTTAAAGTATTTTAAATATTTAAATTAAAAGAATTTTTATAATTAACTTATAGATCTTTTATAATTTTTATAATTAGAATTTTGGAACTAGTATAACTGCTATAAATTATTACTTTTCTAACCATTTCAAATTTTTATAAAGCTATCATTATTTTAGTGTTCGACGTATTGTGAATTTAGTTTGTAAAATTATTAAAATATTAAAATGATTTTTAAAATTATAAATTGTGAATAAATTAGTTTTTTTTTACTTTGATTATTTATTATTATTAAAGAAATTGATGTCACATGTTAAGTATTATAATAACTTTCACATGATAGATATTAAAATGTCAAATCAAATTCATCATTTTTAAAAATTAAAATTGAAAATTCAAATACAATTGATTTATCTTCACATGTTTTAGGATATTCAATTTATTTCTTCCCCTACTATCTCCATCTTCATCACTCTACGGCCCAAAATGGGTGTGCACAAAGTCCAAAAGATATACTATTATATTTTAATGTCAAGTCCGCACAGGGAGTTTTTTTTTAGTTCAATTAAACATGTGTCAACTAAAAGGGTGTATTGCTTAGTAAACTTGGGTAGTGATCTTTATTATATCTATTGGGATATTCTAGTGTCGTTTTATGTATCTATCATATATTAGTATGCGGTTTGAGAGTTTTACGATGAAGTATTATACTTTAATTCTAGGATGGGGCTATGCTAAACTATTAACTATGTATTTTATATTCGGCTTCCAATCCTTGCATATCTTTTGACAGTAAGTTCTTACTAGCAAATACTAATTTGACATATACATTGTATTTTATTCTAGCGGCTAATGCCTACAATGCAGAAGGTGATACTTGGTGTGCATCACAAGTACTGTGTAATGCACCTTTGAAGGAATTTCACGAAGGGCAAAGAACTTAAAGGTGTTTTTTGGGATTGTGCAAAATCAACCATAGTGCCCTAGCTCAACAAAAATATGGAGTGGGTGAAGAGATTAAATGAAAAAGGCTTGGGAGTATTTGGCCGAAAGAGACATGGACAAAAAGGCCTATTTCAATGAGAGGCCAAAAGTAGACAATATATGTAATAACACGTGAGATATTCAACTCAAAGATACTCACGTACGGGGGTAAACCTATTCTGACAATGGCAGAGGAGATAAGATGTTATGTTATGAGAACCACTAGCACAAATTTATAACTGGCTGGGTAGAACCATTAACTCTAATGCAGCAAAACAAATTGGAGAAAGAGAAAATTGAAAGCAATAAATGGACACCTGAATGGTTCGCTGATGAGGATGGGAACATATTTAAGGTTCAATCTTAGGGTAACAAAGTCTATGTTAATTTGTCAACCCACATGTAGATTTTGGCAGTTAACATGTGTATCATTAAATTCTTACTTCTACTCACATCTATCATTACACATGGTAACTTACTTTTAATTTCAATAATTAGAGAGGAATGTGTTGAAAAATAAAAAAAAATTTGATGATATCATTTTTATATTTTAAAATATTTTAAAATATCTTAGATGATAAGATTTATTCTTCTTTTATATTTTATTATTAGTTTCCTTATTTAATTAAATAGATCATATCGTGTAAATAGAGATATTATCTCTTATATTTATTTGTATTTATTACATTAAATCTATATAAAACGAACTGTGTTGTGTAATTGATATACATGGATTTTAATATCTCTTTCATCTATTTTTTCAACAGAATGTCTTGTATGTATGTTTATGCAGCAATTGCGTACAAAAATCAAAGCTCCTGCCAGATGACTACTACTCATGAGTTTTTTATTTAGTCCATATAAGGAGAACAATATTGGATATGCACTAGATGTTCTCAACTTGTTCCACCAAAGGTTAATAAAGGTGAAGGTAGACCAACAAATAGAGGAAGAAATATGGCAATGAGGAGTTAGTAAGTAAGAACAAGTTAAAGAGATCCTACCTTAAATGGACATGCTATAAGTGTGGTTTAAGTGGTCATAACAGCAAAGGTTGTACAAACCAAAAAATGGAAATCATTTGAGCAATGTATACCATAACAGGATAAGACTCAATTGAGATTGACTTGTAACAATTCAAGTCTGCTTTTCGAGTCTATGCAATCCTAAAATGACATCACACGTATTACTAAGGTAATGTTTTTTAAAATGATATTGAATTGTTACACACATGTTATGTGTTATGCATGTTTGGTTTTGTAGGGATTAAATGTCACTATGGCTAGTGGATCACAACAAACATATAGGGTTAGATTTTTCATAATTAGTTTATTTTTGTTGTTAACTTATGAACTATGCAAAGTTACATTAATCACTTGTTATTGATTTTGCATTTTCGCCAAGTTTTAGTTCATTTTGGTATGATTTTGATATAAAAATTATGTCTATATCTTACTTGTAGGGAGTGAGTTTCAATGTTCATGCTCCATTTCATCCATCAAGAGGATTCACACAACATGATCCTCAAAATGCAATTGAAATTGCTTTCAGGCCACCACCTATTAGAGGGAGGATACAAGCTTTACCTGCACCTATTGGCCAAGTTCCATTTCCTAAATCACCAAGTGTTGCACCATTAACCACAAATCAGTTAAGAGTCATGACATTCATCCCAATCCTAAGCCTCACACCTCAAAGTTCAAATCAGTCATGAAGTCCACTTCATTTTCCAAATTGACAATTTTGTCAAATTTGATCTTGTAATTAGACACACATGGTGACAATTTTAAGAATGATGAAAATTGACAAATAGTTATTGTAAATGCATACTTTAAGACCATTTTATTTGTTTAGTACTTGCATTGTATACACATATTGGTTTACTTGGACACCTTTTTTTATGACAAAGTTGCAACAAATGAACTTTATGTCGAAGTTCTCTTATCATAGTATAATTTTTGGATCATGTTAATGGGTGATAGTACTTTATATACCTAATAGGTCTTTCGATGGGTAGAATAGACTATAATTTAGAGTTAAGAATCATGTATTAGTTAAGATTTAGATTTCCGAGGTTGAACTAAGGAAAATGCGAATCTAGCCTAAGTCACTGATTTTAGCTAACAAATGAGCAAGTCATGTTTTGCAGGTCAAAAGAGAGGCTGGACGAAAGTCAAGATAGCTAGGGAAGTCATCCCGGCCAGATTAAGTCGACTCCAAATGCCAACTCCATAACCGGATGTCGACCTCAAATCATACCGACTCTCATCCAGAACCGAATCCATCCCGGCATCAGTAGACTGACTCCATTCCAACAAGATTCAAGCACGTGCTTAGGCAATATAACACATGGGAGTTAGGAAAATATGTTAGAGTCGTTAAAATTGTTATTTCTGTTAGATCAGGTGGTTAATTCGGTTAATTTCATTATTTCAGTTATTACGATTATAGAGTTAGTTAGGGATGCATGTATAAATAGTGATGTGTGTCAACATTTATGGGTTAACAAATCGATCATACACAACTACACTTAGCCTAACACACTTTCCATTCCTCGAGCCTAAATTCCCTTCGTATCTCTTTGTTCCATGGTGCTTCAGTACGACGGTCGCTCAGGCTCGTGTGAACGCAGCACCCGTGATTGGGAATCATGGGTGGTTGCTAAGAGGAGACTATCAAGATGCATTGGCACACTGCTTAGTTATTCAACCCCTTAGAACACTAGCCATTATAGGTGGAGCACTGCAGCTACTACTGACGGTTGTCGTAGGAAACTATTCATCATCTTTTCCATAGATTCCACTTTTGTATTGGTATTTTGACTAATCATTGAATGCATATGTTTCTTTGCACTTGTATGCTTGTAATTCTTAGAAATTCAATTTGTTCTTGATTTGTTATGTTTATGCATGTTAAGAATAGATCACGCCTAGATTAGGGTCTGGCTAGAAACTACCTAGGTAATAATATGGATAATCTTTAGATAATCTACGCCAACCACGAACTTAATCCCTACTAACTCGAGGCCTGGGATTGTGTAAGCCCTCAGTCGGTAATGAACGAACGTTAGGCAGTTGCCTTAGGAAATAGGTTGGCGAGGAAATATTTGCATGTTAGGAATCTGAAACAAAACCATTTCGTTGATTACATTATATCTGATAGCATAAATATGTCTTAGTTGTCTTAATAGTTTTGGTAAACATAGAAATCTTAGTAACCTTGGGTAGCTGTTAATTTTTTACTGTCTTTTAATTACTTAAGATAATATTTACATTTCTTGCAATTTATCTTTTTCGTAAAAAATCCCATTTATAATTCTTGCAAAAAGAAGAGTCTACACACTACTAGCCAGCTTTGTAATCCTTTTTCTAATCTTTCACCTTAGAGAAACAATAAAACAAATGTGTTCTTGAGAAAAATGATCTAGGTTGACCCTATGCTACTTTAGCTTAGGAAATCTTGTATTTTGATAGAGGAAATAACAATCAATCCTACGCTTATCAATGGGTAATTGCTACTTGAATAAATTGTAATGTTTCTGGTGTGAATAGATGGTCTCATTATTTTTCTTTCTATTTTTGCATTTTCTCTTTCCGTGTTAAAACTAAGACAACAAAAATTCAGGACCTATTTTTATTTCACGGCTTAAAATACAATTATGAGATTACAACACACAAGTAGAACCTATAAAACATGGCGGCTACAAAATGTGATTTACATATTTTAAAGATATGTAAAGAAACAACTAATTGAAGGAAAAACATGTTGTGATAACTATTTCTCATATAAACTTAATATAAAGAAGCAGAGCTACAATTTAACCAAAAAGGGAAGAGAAAAAAATAAGAAGTTTGATATACGACTTTGAAGCTAGTTTTGGATTGCATGGAAAAGAGAGTGATCGGGAACAATTGAACAAAATTGTAAGTGCAAGCATAGAATTTGTCCCTAGTGAATTGTTATGACCATTTTCCAACCATTCAGTATAGTCTCAACTTCATAAGTAAAACCATTTACAAACACGTATGGTTCTTGCATGTCTTCGTACATGTCTTTGCTAAACAATACAAGCTTCTAGGACATGTAACTTAATGTGGTTTTGTGGTCTCTAAAACAATACAAACTATTAGGAGAATTGTAACATAAGTAGATTAGCTACATTTGTTTTTTGGATAAGCCAAACCAAAAATTTTATTAATTGGTATAACAAGACTTCCTTATACTAATGGAAGAAAATTAAGAACAAAGTGTAATAAATCAAAGCAACAAGAAATTTTATAAGTAAATTAAGTAGATTAATTTATCCTATTCTCTTTTTCCTCAATTTTTTGGCAAGGAATTTGCAAAAAAACAAGAAAATAACAATGGATTTGCTCCTAGTGCACCTTGGATTAAGTCATCAATGTTCCACGTGCACTACAAGAAAAGTATTTTTTAGCGACTAAATTTAGCGATCGATTCAAGGCTGTGCTAAATAGCGAGAAAATTAGCAATCGAAACTGAAATTTTTTTTAAAAAAATTTAGTGACCGAAAATAAAAACATAAAAAAATAAAAGAAAATATATATTAGCGACCGAAATAAGCGACAGACTGTGATCGAAATTCAAAAAATAAAAAATATTTAAAAATATTAGTTTAAAATTATTTATATTCACTTTCTATACTTTTTTATTCCAATAATTTTTACAACAATAATTTTATATCAAATTTAATTCTTAAAATTATTTATATTGTCTTTGAACAAGACTTAGAAGATATTGAATTTTTTTAAAAGAAATAAAACATGTTTGATTTTTCTTTTTTCTTTCTCGAACCCTCCCTCTGGAATGGCGTCACCAACGTTGATTTTCGACACCATGGGCCTTGTTTTCTAGAATCCTTCCTCTTCTTAACCTTTATCAAATCCCCAAGAAATTTTATCCCAACTAAAACTTGATCAAGCCCTAACTATGACCTTCAAAGCCATTTTTGACTACCATTGTAGGTATCTTAAAATCTACTTCGATTATATCATTCCTTGCGTTAACCACAACAAAATCATTTACTTTTCTCTTGTTTCAGCAACATCACTAAAGGCCTCACCGACAACTTTTCCAATGACTCTACGATAACATATTTTTTCCTTTTTTCTTCAAATTCCTTTTATATGTACTCCACAATAGGCATGTTTAATTTTCAAAACATTAATCAATATTAAGTTAATGAAAGATATGGGGATTTATTTAATGCACTGGATGTGATGAAGTTCGATGCCACATATTGGAATTTCTAGATTAAGAGATTTAATGTGGACTATTTTCTCTTCACTTTAATGATCTTCTATTTTTATTATTCTTTGGATATTATTTTTATGGATTTTTAGGACAACTTGATGCTAAGAAGAAATTTTCAAGGAGAGAAAGAACAAAATGTGAGGAGATAATGATGTTATTGGCTACAGTTTATGATAAAGAATCTAAGGCTTAGTTTGGATTATCACCTAGTGCAATGGTTAGTCGCTCTTTAAATTAATTATAATTTTAAGTTTTGTTGTCACATCCTTCTACTCCGAATACTTGGATTAAAATAATAATGTAAATAAAAGGAAGACCAAGTAAGTTAAAACCAAAGAAACACAATTCGTATTAAGGATAAAAGGTTCACATGGTCATTAAATAGGTATAAAGTTTTCGAGAAGATTTTAAATTTAAATATTATAATTGAAAAATAAAGTCATTATCATCTTCAAAATAAGCTCTTCAAACAACAAAAAACATAGAACAACTATTCTAAATTCCAAAGTCCTGATATCACACTAATCAGAGCAAGACCCCGCCCCTTCAAAACTCAGCACCATGAGTGTCCTCAACATTACCTAAAAGAAAACCACGAGAGAGTACGGTGAGAAATAGCATTCAATCATATATAAATGTAGATAGTACCCCAAATCCCACCATCCCACCCATTACCGTACTCAATTAGTAACAGCTCACAAATACTCATATATCATTCACAAGTTTCATCACATTCATAATCAATCACATTCCATTCATGTTTACAACATGCACATGCTCACACAATGCATATGCCAATCACCACACCGAAGAGTCTCGATTCGGAACTCCACACCATGGACGAACCTCCTCAATTCCCTTAGTTATCGCTAATGATGGTCATATTAAACACCACTTATGGCTTAAACATCACCTATGGCCGGCGTGTAGCATGGTTAAACACCACCTATGGCCCATGCATACGAATGTTCCCTACCATTAGTCCACCCTGTTAAACACCACTTTTGGCCAGGGTCCCCTGTTAAACACCACATATGGCCAGGGTATT
Organism: Mucuna pruriens; assembly: GCA_025330945.1. NCBI lineage: Eukaryota > Viridiplantae > Streptophyta > Magnoliopsida > Fabales > Fabaceae > Mucuna > Mucuna pruriens. Next base: position 291,049 of record JAENHJ010000226.1, read on the forward strand.
ATAGTTACGTCTGGCTTCTCATGCATCTCATGTCTATGCTCGATGCATTCTCATCCATATTCTCATTCTCATTCTCATGATTCGTACATTATTCACACAGTCCATAATCATACCAAAATCATATCAATTTAACCATCATTATCATAAATCATTTATAAGAACACGTAGCTAATATTCTTCAATCAATCATGGCAACATCACATACATTTACAATTCATAACCGCATTATAGACAACGATACATACCGAATAATCACATATTTCCATACTTCAATAATTATATCTACTCCATATATGATTATAGATTAACACCTTTCACAAAATGCAATTGATTAAATTATCAATTAAATCAACCAAAATCATAGAATACATTGGCGAATCTTTTCTACCAATTAAAGTGTTTTTAGAACATAATAACCAAACAAATTTGATAATTTAGATCCTAGAGGGACTTAGGGATTTCCCTCACTACTTGTACACTTTCGCATTCACATATGGCCGAACCCATCTCCCCTGTACCTTAGATGCGAAAAACAGTGATGATCTGATGCAGCTCTGGGACGATCTGAACACCCTAGCCCTTCCTTCTTGCAGATTTGCGTTTTCTCTCCTCTAGGTCTAGCCATCTGACGTGCAAAACACAAATTGGGGATTACCCCTGTCTAATATTCTAACTGGGTCGGGTCAACCCTGACCCGTCCGTCAATCCCCCATTAATTCAATTAATTAAATTAATAAATGAAAATAATTCATATTAATGTCTCATCAGTTTATAAAACCATTAACTCCTCTATTAAAATAAAATTAAATGTAAATATTTAAGTACGAAATTAATTTTCTACCATCATTAAGAATAATAATAATAATAATAACATTTCAATTTCAAAATGAAATTATTTAATAAAATAATTTCCTGCAGCAATTAATAATTAAAATAAAATTGATAATAATAATAATAATAAAATTTATTTCTAAAAATAATTAAATAAATTTTAGGATGTTACATTTATTTGAACAAAGAGGCCCTAAAGTTTCTTTATTGCTTTCTTTGTTCCTTCATATAGAGTATTCAAATTTTGTCACAAATGAAATTTCTTAACTACGTTTCTCACGACAAACACCTTCAAGAAGTTATTTAAGCATGTTGTTGGCAATTTATATTGTTTGGTATCTTTAGTTTTTCAAATTATTTCTACATGTACCTTGGATTTTTGGATTCATACCCAAACTGTTAATATATGTTTATAGATTGATTCTTTTTTATAAAATTTCAAATCAAGTCAAAGAGAATTATGATGGCAGTGTTGCTTCCTAAGGCTATTGCACTTGCACTAGTTAAACACCATGTTATGAATTCTAGTTGTAGAGATGGTAATAGCTTTACGTATAATAACAACATCAATATTGCAATTGTTGTAGCTATAGGCGGTGGATTGATTACACCACTACTTTAAGATGCTAATAAACTCTCTTAATACTGTAATTTGAGTAACTTCTAAGTTTTCCACCTTCTAATATAAAATGGTTCCTAATTGTACAAAGGTGTATTTGGTTAAAATAGAATTGACTTCCAAAAAAGTTTATGTTCATGGTCACCAGTTAAAGGGTAGTGATTCAATGTATGAAATTTTATTAAAGCCAACATTCATGTGTTGATAAAAAGTAACACAATCATATCAGTTTAATATGTTATAGTCATTAATTTCATTTTTCTTTTAACTCCTTGCGTCTTAATGATAGGTTAATGTAATTGATCCAAACTCCAAAAAGTACGCACAAGGGAAAGTTTAGAATAGAGAACTGGTTATAATCAAGTGGTGTTATAAGACCGGTGTACATCTATGGACCCTTAAACTACAAATCAAGAATACAAATAATCTAACTTGGTCATGTCAAGGTATAACTTTTGCAATGATATTTTTTTTTAACTAATTATAGAAAATGGAGTGAAGATATAATCCTAAAAGAAGAAAAAGAAGGTGAAAGGAGAAAGTGGAGTGGAAGAGAGAAAGGTAAAGAAGAACTACGAGGATGTAATTATGAGAATTGAGTCATTTGAATCTCTAGAATTGTTTGAACCTACTTTTATAAAGCCATTGTGAATGTGGAATTCCACCAAGTAACTCAAGTAATTCTATCTTTCATCTAATTTGTGTTGAGTTTTTGAACCCCAAATGAATTAGACACATGTTGTGACCAAGCATAAGTATCATTCACAAACTCTTGAATTGGTTATTGGATGTTTAGCTAGAAAAATTGAAGTTGAACGCATTGCTAAAGGGATAAATCTATTGGTAGCAACTCATGGCTGGTCTTGTTCTATATCATCTTTAAAATACAAAAAAGGTTCAAATATAAAAACTTGAAGGCAAATTGTGGATCATTTGTATACAATTGTTTCTCCACTTTACTTCGTTATAACATGAACATGTTAAATTGCCAATACTGACAATAGTATTAATTAATCACGTCTTTAGGAGGTTATAAAGGTTTTTCATTATTTAATGCTGATCAACAATCATATAATTTCTGATATAATATCCAAAATGGTGTATGCTTATTTGTAATTAAAGTTTATTTGCATTATCTTTAAGCTTTAGGTGGATGGAGAAAAAGCTTAAAAGACATTTCAAAAGGTTATTGAGAATGTTATATGTCATCATGTCTAGATATAAAAATCCCTTGCTAGGTGATGTTTAGGTCTATCCAAAAGGGATAGTTTGCTTTTAGGGTTTGTTTGAATGGTTAAGTTTTTATTATCAAATTTTGTTAAAATGTATGCCTATAAATTAGGTGTTGATGAGTTAGATAGTGGAAAATCCCTGCATATAAACTTATTTATGTGTAGTCCATTGCTTTGCTTTTGTACTTCAAATTTATGAATAATGATTATATGAACTACTTTTTACAAAATGAGTTATTTATTTATTTAATTTTGTCTTTTGTTTATATTTTAAAGGCTTAAATATATTTTTTGTCACTCAAATTTAGACTAATTTTGATTTTAGTTCCCTAAATTTGAATTTTTTATTGTTCTTACATTTCGAAGATTATTATTTTTAGTCATTCGACAAATATTGTTAGAGGTGTTCTTACGTGACAAATGAAGCACAGGACACTTAACGATACACTTTGCTTCGTTATTAGCTATGTAAAAGAGAGTCCTTTCTCCATGTAAGAAACTTCTCTAACAATATTTATGTCGAAGAACAAGAACAACAATATTCAAAATGTGAAAAATAAAAAAAAAATTAAATTTAAGGTACTAAAATCAAAATTGACTTAAATTTAAGATGAAAAATATATTTAAGTTTATTAGACCTTTAAATATTTTGAAATATATTATAAATAAATTAATCAGATAATCATGTTTCATTAAGAAATATAACTCTCTAAAATAACTCAAGTATGGTAGATTTAAAATCTACATAAAAAGAATGCGGAAATTTATGAGAATTTAAAACTTGCAAGAAATTACCTACGGATTTTTTCTATGCCATTTTCTGTAGGAAACTTTCTTACAGATTTTAAATCCACTAGAAGTTGTTATCCACTAAATAGCTACCCCTGGATCGAAATTCTTACGAAAATCTCCAAGAAATGTGTTTTTTTTTTTTTGCAAATTTTTATGAAAATCGATAAGAAAATCCGAATGTAGTAAGAAATTTTCTAGTATTGCATTACATCTCTGTAACGTCCATCATGCCAAATAAAATGATTACTAGATCATCAAGTGTTGTGAATATTCTCATCCACTTGTAATGCAATTTCTTTATGATCTTGTCAATCTCCTTTACATTTCAATTTATTTGCTTTTCATTTACTTTTCATGCACTTCAATTGCTTTCACTTTATTTTTTCTACAAATTTATCGCTTTCGATTTATGTTACATGCATTTTTAAATTCACTTGCACATTTTCTTCCTTTTTTTTTAATTTCAAAACATTTAAACTTTGCATTGCTTTTATTTTTAATTTTTTTTTCTTTTCATTTTACATTTCATTTACTTGTAATTGCTTTCAATTTATAATTCTAGTCTTTTACTCCTTGCATATTTATTTTCAATTACATTTAACTTTTTGCATAATTTACGGTCTTTCATTTACATTTCTTCTGATTTTCCTTTTTTCTTTTCAAGGTGTTTCTTAAACTTTCACTTTTGAAACTTTTTATATATGTGATTCATTGATTTTCTTTGATCTTTGATTTTGTGTCAAATTTAGCATTTGATTTCAATGCTACAAGTTTTCATACTTGTTAAGATTATAAGATTGGGATCATGATTGAATCTCACTTTTTTCAAATTGAATAAGATATCTTAGAAACTAATTTAAATCTTGATTGCAATCGAATTGAAATTTTAACTTGTCTCGTACCATCAAGTTGAAAATGTAGCATGCTCATTTGAATAAAAAGAACCTACAACCAGTTTTGAATAAAAAGAACCTATATAAGTATTCTTTAGGGAGTTGTTATTCTCACTTTTTTTTTCTAAGTTCACCTCTTTTCATTTTAAAATTGTGAGAAGACTAAACCACCTTATTCTTTTTAAAATAATCCCACCTTTTCTAGCCATTTCATTTTCTTTTTATAGTCCCTTCCTTCTTACCCCTCTCTCTATTTGTACCCCATGTCGTTATCGTGCTTCTTCCCTTACCTCATATTTTGTCATTGTGTGGTTTGCCTCCCTCACTCCCTCCCTTATATTTCTCAGTCATTGCTCAGGTAAGCCTTATGTTTTTGTTTATCTTTTGTACCCATGGATGAGAACATATTTTTGTTATGAATTGTGAAGATACACCCTTACAACACAACAAAAATATTGTTGTATATTGGTCATAATAAAAACATTTCCATTGAGGGTACTTTTGCCATTTTTTAATAAAAAGTAAGGAAGTGAACCTAGCAGTAATGAAAGTGAGAATAACAATCCTCTTATTCTTATATTTGGCAATATTTATAGCCTAAGGGTTGTTCCTTCTTGTTTTTTAATGACTATTTCTATTTTTGACAAATGTCTTTGATTTTTACGGAGTTGTTCTTCTTCTTTATTAAGTTGTCTTTGCTATGTAATGGACGTCACAACCAACACCACCAAACTTGCCTCATTATCACAGGTAAAACTCCCTTCTTTGATCATTTCCCTTTACTTTTTGTCAAATATACTTATCTTCCATGTGAATTTGTTGTTGCTACCAACATCATTGCACTTATCTTTCTACTAGGAGTCTAACACACTAATCAATTATTGCTGCCACTATTAAACTCATTGTTAGTAACTATTGTTTGACTATTTCTAACAAATTTTTACATGTGGAGTTCATTTATGTTGTTCTTTTATTTTAAGTCCGCCTTCGATATCACTTTTTAGGGTACTTTAGCCCTCTAATTTTTACAAACATGGCTAGTTCATCCTTTTCCAAGTCAGGACCTTTTTCTACCTTCAATCATACTCAAACCATTACAATAGAGATATTATTGGCCTCTTCCAACTATGTTTCATGGTCCAAGGTAGTTAAGAAGTAGCTTATTGGATAAGGGTTGAAGAATTATCTCTACATTAAGCTTGAAAATGTTAAGGAGGATAGAGAAAATTGAGAAAAGAGTGATGCTTCTTCGTGTACTTTATTATGACAATCTATTGATTCTTCCTTCCATAATATCTACACTAACTTTGACACTTATTATGAGTGGTGAACTTAAGCCGATTTTTTTTTTTTTACATTAATAACATTCAACGCTTATTCTCTATTATTAAAAAATTACTCAATATTTGTCAATAGGACATGAGAGTTCCTATATTTCTTGGTTAGTGGTTATCCATCAGTGTTGGAAAATTTGTTGCTAAAGATCTTACCTTAGAGAGATAAATTCTTTATGGTATACACTTTGGTTACTTTGAGTCTTGATTTTGCATATGAGAGACCAAATCCTAGCTAGTCCAGTGTCCCTAGTTTGGATGAGGTTTTCTCTTGACTTTTTCGTGTAACCTCTATCCTTCCCTCTAGTCTTGTTATATTAGATATTTCAACCTTGTTCATGAGTTAACGTTGCTCAAAGTGAGGATACCTTGCTTTAGAAACTAAGGGACCATTGATAGTCTGAAGGAATAGTCATCATTTCCTCTTCAAAATACTAGATTTCCTAAGCTAAAGTAGCACAGGGTCAACCTAAGTCATTCTTCTCAAGGACATGTGGTTCCTATATTTCTAAGGTTCAAACTGATAAGGATTACGACTTGGGAACGTAGGATGTAGACTCGGCGAGAATTGTAAAAGGGGTTTTTATACTTGAAATCTAATTACAAGAATTATAAAGATCTAACTAAAGAACTAAGGCTTTAAAGACTACTTATGATTATGACATATTTACTTTATCATGTATCCAGGTTTACCATTCCTGATTTCAATTCTGCTTCTTATTATTTCAATGATTTCTCATCAATCCAATTA